>APFE031025924.1:117532-165610 GCA_000404065.3 Pinus taeda
CTTCCAAGACTTGTTGTAGATTAGTATATCATCAAAGAATACTAACACAAATTTTCTAAGAAATGGTTTGAAAATTGAATTCATCAAACCTTGAAATGTTGAGGGTGCTTTGGTAAGGCCAAAAGGCATGACCAAAAATTCATAATGAGACTCATGAGTTCTAAATGCTGTTTTCAAAATGTATTCAATCTTCATTCTGATTTGATGATATCCTGAACGAAGATCCAACTTGGTGAAGTAAATTGATCCATGCAATTCATCCAGTAATTCATCAATGACAGGAATGGAAACTTATCTTTAATAGTGAGCTTGTTGAGCTCCCTATAATCCGGACACATGCGCCATGATCCATCCTTCTTGTGCACCAATACTACTGGAGCAGAGAAAGAACTTTGACTCGATTGAATTATACCAGCCTGTAGCATTTCTGCAACCATACGTTCAATTTCACTTTTTGGGCATAGGGATATCTGTACGGCCTGATGTTTGGAGGAACACTTCCTGGAATCAGATGAATAGCATGATCATGATCACGAATAGGTGGGAGACCTTTGGGAGTCTCAAATACCTTGGAATGATTTTCCAAGACTATTTGGATATCTAGAGAAATAGATGATTCCAATGTGGAAACTTCTAGGGAACATAATTGTGCAATAACACCTTTTCGTTCCTTTTTTAGAAGCTTTGTCATACCATTAAAGCTGATTACCTTTCCTAGTTTCCCTGCAATACCCCTTAATACAACCTCCTTTCCTTCCATAGAAAAGTTCTTGAAAATTAAAAGCTATTGTACCGAAGGATTGTAGCCATTGGACTCCTAATACAACATCAGCACCTCGCATTGGAATGGAAAGCATTGGGCTAGTCAATACAGATTCTCCCATGGATAGCTTGATATTATGGCACTTTCTAGAGCAATTTATTGTTCCTCCATTTGCAACCATCACTTGAAACTCTGGTGCTGGATATAAAAAGCAATTCAATTCTCTTGCTACCTTACAATGAATAAAATTATGAGTACTTCCTGAATCAATCAACACTATTACCTTTTTCTTCTTGATTTGTTCTTCTATCTTGATGGTTTGAGGAGTGGTAATTCCCGCCAATGCATTACAAGATATGGTCGGATTCATTTGCTCTTCATCTAGGCTTTGTTCCTGGAGTATATCCTCTTCTTTTAACCTTTCTTGCTCCTTTTCTTCTTCCTCTTCACAATCTATGTAGAATAATTTCTTCTCAGAACACTTATGACCTTTAGTGCATTTGCTATCACAACTGTAACAAATCCATTTTGCTATTTTTTCTTCTAATTGTTGTGGTGTCAACCTTATAGGTTGTGGAAGACTAGGGGCAACAACACTTCCATCTTTATAGTTGTGAGTGTTATGCTTCCTGGTTGCCATAATTTTTCTTTCCATTTTTCTTTCTAACCTGAATGTCTTCTCTAATGAATCAGGTTCCCAAAGGTGAACATCATGTTGGATATTATCCTTTAAATACCCTATTAACACATCAATCCTATGCTCCTCTGGAATATCTTTTACCCTTATGTTCAATTTTTGGAACTCCTCAATGTGCTCCATTATTGAACCCTTTTGTTTGAGACTTTTCAATTGGCTAAAAAAAGTGTTGCTTTTTGTATCCTCATAATGTGCTGTCAATTCTTTGCCCAAATGATAAACTGTTTATGAGAGAAAAGCCATTGATACAATATAAACTGATTTGGTTCCAAATATAAAGTTGCCATACATACCTTTTGTGTGTTTTGCACATTATTGAGATCGAAAAATTGCCCCATCTGTAATATCCATGTTGCAGGATCCTTGCCATCGAACTTCCTCATATCGATTTTTGGAATATCATGGGTCTTCGATCCAACATTAGAGTCTATGGAATCATGATTAACATTTCTTTTGTTCTCATCATGCATTTCCTTTACTACCCTTTTAGCCTTATTGACACTTTCTTGTAGCAACTTATTCATATTTATCTTCAATTCTTCCATGTCTGTCTTCAAATCTATATTCGAATCATCCATCTTAGCTTCCATGTCATTCATCTTAGCTTCCACGTCATTCATCTTAGCTTCTACACCTTTCTTTAAACAATCCATCTTAGATTCTATTCCTTTTTGTGCAAGTGACACTTGTTGCACTTGTCCTGTAATTTTGATATACTCATGTTTGCATTTCTTCCTCTTCTTCATGAGTCATGCTAGAGATTTCAGGTCGCCTACTAGGTGTTCCATTTCTTTCTCGAGGCCTATACTGATAATATTCTCACTGTGCCTTTGAATTCCTTCAAATAATTTTTCAAACCAAGCTTAAGCAAACATTTAAAAAATATACACACCTTTTTTCACTTTGTAGGAGTTCGATATTGCCTCTGATGTATCTTTGTAATTTCGGATCATCCAGTTCTGAAATTGTGACCTGCGGTAGCCCTCTGTATCCTCTTTCTAATGCCACTAGTCTGACCCCAATTGGATTCTCCAATGAAGAGTTATGCCAAATCTCCCACCTTGACCTGATTATAGACTAATTCAGTAGATCGAACTTGTATGACGTGTCGCGAGTCACTGTTTCAACCTTTAGATCTAAAAAATATATAGAAGAAACTACAGTCCGTCCTCTTTCTGCACCTTCTTACAAAATGTCAATCTAAGGCTCAGAGAAAATGTTATGCCGATGTTCCCCAGGTCACCTGTTTTGAATGTAATTCAGGATTCTGTAAAAGGACCAACTTCCTCAGTTCATAACTCTAAAAATGTAGCGCTACAAGCTCTGAAATTCAGACCTAAGATTCAGTGCGATGTCGTATCAAATGGGTTTTTTTTTTTAGCTTCTGAAACATTGCTGAAACAAAGTTATAGTGAAAATGCCACGATGACCTGTTTGGAGCAGCGAAACCCTATAATCCAAAGCTCTAATACCAGATGTTATGAAACCAGCTCAAGAAAAGATAGAAAAGACAGATCAACGCCTTAGAATTCAGCCTCTTAGAGGGGGAAACCTCCTTTACATTACATAAATGAACAATTCTTGGATGATTCAAATGATAAAACCTACTTTCTATATATAGGAGTCTAAGGAGTCACAATATAACCCAACCGACCTAACAATAATAATATAAAGTCACAAAAAAATAGAGAGATTCTATGGGGCACAGTAATAACAATATGGGGACAATAGGGGCACAACAATATTAATAAGGGGTACAACTACAATAGTAATGGGGTAATCACTAGTATTATAGGGACCCAACAACAACTATCAACATAGCAGCAATTAACTAATCAATTGAATAAGCAGTTGCTTGAAGAGAAATAGAGAATATACTCAAGCGCAATACAAAAGAAAAAAGAATTATCCGAAGCATTGGCCAGGTTAAAGATAATGAATTAACTAATGGTGAAAATGAAATATGAGCAAATTGCTCAGTTGTCACTTCAAGTAGAGAAGTTCAAGAGTCTTCCACAACCTGCTGATTTAAGCTCCGAAGCGCTACAGAGTAACAAAGCATTGGTTACACAGTTAAGATTGTTATGTCATAAAATTTCTCTGGTTGAGTCCCTTTGTGATATAACGACATCAATAGTTAAAAAATCAATCGATGCTAGGCAGGATTTGGAACAGGTCGATGAGACTTTGGCAAACTTTCTTGCTCGACAAGACACCAATGAAGGGCAGGCAACAAATCTACCCAAAATTCTAGAATCACACAAGGAGATCCTTTTCTTAGAATGACAGTCACAGCTGATGAAAGCAGAGAGAGAGGTTTCCAGATGTAGATTATCTACAAGTAATTTAATTGAGCTAATCAATAACACTCTTTATCTGTCTAACATGATCTCACAATGCACCCCAGGTAAATTGTTGTCAGCCAAAACTTGGAGCAAGCATGCAATCAAGAGTTGGAGAAGAATGGAAGATTAATTGCTGGCATCCAAAGTTTAACTTGGGATACCTATTGGTTTTTCTTAGTAAAACCATACAGTCAAAGGGCCGCCCTCAAATTTTGAACTGATGCGATCGGTTGTATCATTCCCGAAATCCATGATGCCACATACTCAGCTCAACTCCATTCTCATCTCAATCGCCCTCCAGAATTGGAACCGATGCTTGCAATCTGCCAACTCAAATCAAAAGGAGAATAGCCGAAACAATGAATCATGCTACCGACTACCAACAAACTTGTTATGGAGAAGATACTCAAGATTTAGTTGTACCAATTAATAGCATTTTATTTTTGTAGTTAGTTAGTTTAATTAGTATTTATAGACCCTTTCATGCATTTAGAAAGGGTCCTCAGTTTTTGTATAAAGCTCAAATCTGGAAGTTGCACTATTGTGCTTCTAGTATATTTTTTATAAAGACTGGGCCGGTATTCCAAATTCTAACGAAGAAAGCTTTGATGGGATGTGCACTATTGCCTTGATGTGAAAGTATTTCTAAGTTGGAAAAAAGAATTTAAATGCGATTGATATCGGGAGTGATTCACAGCACATATGGTACTATTATCTATGATCTTGTTTCATTCTTTCATGTGAATCGTCATTTGATTACTCTTGCTATCATTGGATATATGTATGTTTTTTCAACAACAATCCTTATATTTTTCACTATTGAATGTTTAAGGAATGTTATTCTTTTAGTCATATATGTATCAGCGATATATAAAGGATAAGTGTAATAATGTTTTAATGATTACTTTGTTCAAATACTTGAACAAAGTAATTATCATATGAATGAATGTCTTTGTTTACCAATAGAGTCATCTATATGCCTGTTTGTGGATAAATATTATCAAATGTTACACTAAAAACAACAATCTCCAGGGATAGGATAGTTATTCATATTTTTACTTTTTAGATTAAATCATTCATCCATTATCATTATATTAGAAAACCACTCATTTATCCATCCCCTTTTATTCATCATTGGGAAATTGGTCCCATTATTTCTAGTCGGAGCCACCACACCAAATGGAAAAGGAGTTGCATTAAGGTCCGGACCGGGTGGTTTTCCCCGATGTTGTTGCAGCGATTTTTGAGGCATCAACAGGTCCTTACACCATTACCAAGGCTATGGGAGACAATGCATTTGAGCTCAGCATTCTCCCATTCCTTGGCCTGCACCCAGTGTTCAATGTGGATCGTCTTCGGCCATACTTTCCACCATTACTAGACACATCCAACATTGTAGAACAACTCACACCCATAGAGTTAAATTCAGATTGCATGGAACAAGCTGCAACTAATCAGATCATGAACACACAGATCAAGCACACTCACTAGTAGAATATCCAACTGTATCGAGTTGTCAAAGCAGGCCAACTCCTTCACTAGGGCAAGTGGCTCACCAGGGACCAAGTTCAGCAGAAGTTTCCTTATCTCATGGAGGAACTCAATGCAATGGGGACCATTGCTTCGTAAGGGGGGAGGAATGATCCAGGTGGATATTGGTGGCCACCGACCAATTCCAGTTGGACCCCCACCATTGCTTCTTTCAATTTTTTAGTTTCCTTAATTGTAGCACAATTTACTATTTTTAGCAGTTTTTTGGGTCCTAAACTTCTGGAGCCGTTTTGAGGCCCTAAACGATGTTTTTTTGGAAATCTACCAGTAGCAATTTTCTATTAAAAATCATATTTTTTGTCATAGTCCTCTGAGAGATCCTTCCAACGGGTTATCATGCACATCAAACGAAGATAATATGACCATGTTGCAACCTCGGGAACTTGGCTGTCCAACTCACCCCAACGAGGCCCATAAACTCTTGGTGTTACATCTCCTCAGGTTAGGGTTTTGTTTGTTTAGGGTTTTCTCTTATTGTTCAATAATAAAAAAGGCCCTTGAGCCTCATTGTAAGGTAGTTCAGAGGCATGTAGCCACCACATCCCTTCTCAAAGATAAGCTACCATTGCCCTAGCTAGTTTATTTCCATTTCTGTTTGTAAGCATATTTCAATATTTTACATTAATGAAATGAAGTATTATTTCTGCTTCATCTCTGTGTTTATAGTTATCTTTGTAATATGTTGCGTTCCTATTTAAATCCAGATCAGATATAGGTTTGAAACATCTTGTGCACCCTTGGATACAATGTTGGATCAGGATCATGAGACCTGAAATGACTTATCATTGTATGATCTGATAATGGATAGGCTAGATCTGAGTGCTAACACATGTTTTATCCTTTAAAGGATATGATATGGGTATATCTGAAGTCTTAAAAAGCTGCGAAGTTATAAGTCATTATTTGCAGATCAATACACAAGTTTGCCTCGGTGAAGGCGCGTATACACGTGGATTCAACACTTCCATGTAGCATATGCAGAGGAAGGGCTTATTGTTAAAAAATGACTGATCTATTTGATCAGTGTTGCTATTTTACTATTGTTTGTCAATGGTATCTTCATTAGATCTGAAGTTAAACTAATTGTATAAGGACATTGAGTCTGACTGACTAATTGATTGAGTAAGAAGGGCTATCATTTGCAGCTATCTGTTTAGAACTCTGTAATATGACAATAGATCTTCATAATGTCTTTGGTTAGTACAGTTTTTGGTTCATAAGTTTTATGATACAGTATCTTTAGATATATTCGTAGGTTGAGTTGCAGAAAGTAGAGTATACACATAAGTTTTTCTCATTCAAGTAGCGTATACATTCTGACATATGATTTTTGAGGTTGTAGTTGGTTCTGGTTGTTGATGTAATGTTCTGGATTAAGCTCTATATTCTGGTGACAATGATTTGATTGTTCATATTAATTGGTTGTGTTTTTCTTCAAAGTTGATGGGTTTTAGTGATTGGTTGATGCAATTGTGTCTGGTGATTGTATTGCAGTGGTGATTCATTTTGAGCTTCAATGTTTCTAGTTTGAAAATTCGATGAAATGTGGCCTACATATTGTGTTGATGTGTACCAGAAGTATCCAATCTAAAAATTTATGAAACATGGTCCCTGGAGAATGAGTGAAGATGGTATCCTTCTATAGGCCAGCGCCTATGTATTGGTAATCATATCAACAAAAACAAGAGTTAGGGGGTTGGAGCTCCCTTCCAGTAGAAGCTGGAAACCAAGTGAAGGTTGTAGCCTTCAAAAGGTGGGTGCCTTCGCCCTGGAAAGAGTTTGCACCAGTACAAAACTTGTAAATACATTTTATAATATGAAGATTGAAGACTGAGATGACAACATCGATGTTTTATTCCCACATTGGGTTTCCACTTGAAAAATCATGGTGTTCATGTGTGCTGCTTATGTGTGTTGATTTATTATGTTCTTACTACATCTGTTTACTTCTTAGTAAATTCATCACACTCATATTTAATTTCAACATACAATGGATTAGTTGTTTTACAAGTTTATTATCTATACATTGGTTTCTTTCATTATAGTCGCGGACATATGTTGTTTGGTTTCTGTAAAATCGCGTATACCGTTTGAAAAAGAAAATTATTATTATGAAAGTTTAAAATACTGATTCACCCCCCCCTTACTATTTTTCCCAATAATTGGTATCAGAGTAGGTCCTTCAAAAGAAGCTTGATTGCTTGAAGGAATATCTCTCAAGATGAGAAAATCAAGATGTAGTGGCATCTATCAAACCGCCGCTCTTCAATGGAAATAATTTAGCATATTGGAGGATAAGAACTAGAGCCTATCTTCAATCACTTCGAGCTGATGTTTGGGAAATTGTCGAAGGATGATACCAATATCCAACAACAATCCCCATAGATGAAGCAAAAAATAAATCATATCAAACCAATGACAAAGTCGTCAATGCAATATTGGGAATTCTATCAATCAGAATTCATCAAAGTCATGCAGCTCAATACAACCAAAGGAATATGGGACAAAATCATTCAGAGCTATGAAGGAGACTCCTAGGTAAAACGTGCTAAACTCGAAACTCTCAGAATTCAATATGAAACTCTCAAGATTCATAGTGATCAAAGTATTGCTAGTTACTTTTTACGAGTAGATGAGATTGTAAATCATATGAAAAATCTGGGTGAAGAAATAAAGGAGGCTACCATAGTAGATAAATTTTTTAGTTATCTATCTTCTAAATTTGAGTCAAAAGTATCTGCCATTGAAGAGAAGCAGGATCTACAATCTGTTACTATTGTTTAACTTCATGGAATTTTAACTGCCTTTGAAATGAGGAAAGGAGGTCCATTAGAAATCAGAGAAACTGCTTTCAAAGCCTCTACAAAGGGAAAATAAAAGGAATATCTCAAGGAATCGGGATATATATCAAAAGAGTATGCGGTAAACTTTGTGAAGAAACTTTAACTGGGTTCTAGAAGATTCAGAGGTAAGCTTCCCTTCAAATGTTTTTCTTGTGGTAGAGTTGGTCATTATGCTACTAAATATCCTCATAAAGATAACCATGAAAAAGGAAAGAATTATGCAAAAGGTAATAGGAAATAATTTGTTAATAGAAGAAGTTATTATACTCATGAAGATAGTGATGGCCTGTCTCATAGTAATCAAGGAGAATCTGATCAAAATATTAAACTGCTCATGGCTTATGAAAATGATAATTTTATGGATGCCTTAGAAGAAGAATATTTTCTTGAAGAAATCACTCAACTTAAAATATGCTTGGAAGAAAAGAATATAGTCATATACAATTTGACACATAAACTCATGGAAAGGGAAAAGCACAATGAAAAATCAGAGTGTGAAGTAGTAAGTCTAAGAAAGGAACTTGAGAAGACAAAAAACATGAATTTTAGATTTGCTAAAGGATTAGAAACATTAGACGAAATCATCAAGGTTCAGCGTTCTCCTCTTATAGAGATTGGTCTTGGATACACTGGAGAAACATCCCAACCAGAAAAGTCTTCATCCATCACCAGAAGCTACCTTAATGCAGCAAAAACTAGTCAACAATGTGTCAATCCTCAACAAAAGCTTAAAGGTACTCCCCAGGTAAATCATGCTCATTTACTCCAAGGATAAACATAAATAGAAGCACTAACCAAAAGGTGAAAAGATTTTATGGTCAACTTCTTCTTTAATGGACAATGCTTTTCATGCCATAACTTTGGTCATAAGGTTGCTCAACGTGTTTCTTACAAAACTATCGTGACTAGAGAAGCAAGAAAACAAAGGAGCGTGACAAGAATAAAGAAGAGATCTTATAATAACTTTTCACCTCTTGAAGATGAAATTGAATGTTCATTTTGCAATAAATTTGTCATGAAGAATCTAAATATAGGAGAAAATTTCGTCCAACATATCAAAAGGAGCAAACATCATCAAACTCCAAGGTATGGAAAAAGAAGGAATTACAATCAGAAAGACGTGCATAGCTCTATTTGCAGAAGGACAAGAAAATCAATGGTATCATTGATAGCAGATGCTCAAAACACATGATAGGTGATAAAGATAAACTCATTTCAAACAATGATTTAGAAAAGGAAAAGAATGTCTCTTTTGGAAATGACTCACCGCCTATCATTAAGGGTAAAGGTTTTGTTTATCTAAAACAAAATGTTAAAGATGGAAATGTTATGTATGTTGATGGATTAAAGCATAATTTATTGAGTGTTAGTCAAATGTGTGATCAAGGAAATGAAGTAGTGCTTCAATCAAAATAATGTGTGGTTCATGAGCTTGACACAAGAAATACCATAATAAAAGGTACAAGAACTACAATAAATCTATACATGCTAGAAGGAGGTCAAGAACAATGTTATATAAGCAAAACAAAAGAGAACTAGTTATGGCATAGAAGACTGGGGCATCTAAGTTTTTCTCAAATAAGAAAATCACGCAGGCTATGTTGAAAAGTGTGCAACAAGAAATGCTTGTTGAGAATGCAACAAGATGATGGAGCTTAGTGGAAAGGAGTCGCCTTCACTAAGTGGGCCCGCAAGCTATTTTTGGCGCAAGTCTATTTTTAGACTATGTCTATTTTTAGACATATGGATCATGTATATGGATTGCAGGTTGCTGTTTATGGATGATTGGTCAAGTTGGGAAAAATAGATGGACTTCTATTTTTTAGATCACAGCGGAGTGACTGCTCAGTCTAAATATAGAACAGTCAAATATTATTAGCTCATAATAATATTTAGACTATAAACTTTGTCTTATTCTCTTGGGGCACTTCAGGATGAGCTACGGATGTGGTACATGCAGATCCCAGAAGGAAATACGTGGTTACCTATGGGATGACTAATATTTGCATGCAGGACTTCAGTTAGAACTCAAGTGAGTTGAGTTTAGTGGACTGGAGGTGCAGTGATGGAGTTGTGTTCAGTTTAGCTTTGTTAAACTGGTTGTATTTAGTCTAACTGGCAAATAGACTAGAGATGAGTTGGGTGAATTAGTTATTAATTAATTCACAAGTTATTAACTCATAATACAACTAATGAATACATCAGTTAACTCAGTTGCATGTCAGTGCATGTTCAGTTCAACAGGGACAGGTGTTAGAGGATCAGATTGCTATCAGTTGTGACTATAGCTGTGCATGATGATTTGCACAATCAGAGGGATTGAGTATGCCAATGAGGATTGTGTGGTATATCCAAGGGAAATACAAATTTGGATCAGCCATTCATCAATATTCTCTTGCAGGATTGCGCAGTTGAGGCAGGCAATCAGCGGAAGAGATTTGGAGATCAGATCTGAGCTGTATTGTGTGTAACAGAGGTGGAGATACTTGTGAGAAGTATTCTGTTGTGTAATGTTACATGACTCAATCATTAATATACAGATAGCTGGGGTTTTTAGTGAGATGCTTTCCCCGAGGTACATACTTTGTTAATGTGTGAATGCTCTTGATGTTTTATTGTTATTGATGCTGCTATATTGATGATCAACGTAGAGGAGCTTATGTATTGTGTATGTTTTCCGCAATAGTACATGATCAGGATAATGTCCATTGAATATGTGTTAAATTATTCAAAATTTCTACAGGCTCAAGGTTGTTTGTGATCTTCTAGATATCATCATCCTAGAAATTACCATCCGCAAATCATGTCAATTCGGTAAGAAAACCAGAGTTCAATTCAATGCCAAAGAAGGATCAACAAGTAACCCTCTTGAACTCACTCATACTGATTTGTGTGGACCAACAAGGAAAAAGTCACCTCGTGGAGAAGAATACCACATTTTATTCATTGATGAATTTCCTAAAATGTGTTGGATTGGTTTAAAACATAAAGATGAAGCATTGACATTGTAGTCGATGAAGCATGCAGAAATCTGAAACAGGTGACATCAGCAAAACAAGATGATAATAATGAAGACAATGAATGCTTTCCCTTGTCAACTTGAAATGATATAGAGGAAGAAACCAATGAAGCATCAGAAGAATATACACCTGACAAGGAAAGGGCTTCATCAAGGTTTTTTCAAAAGAATCATCCAAAATCTCAAATTCTAAGAGAAAAAGGGTCTGGAGTACAAAAAAGAAGAACTCTTGTAGGATCTCCTAGTTCTCTAGCCTTATTATCCTCCATAGAAGCACAAAATTTAAATCAAGATAGAAAATATGAATGTTAGCTTAAGGCCATGAATGAAAAACTTGACCAAAGTGAAAAGAATGATACTTGGGAATTAGTTCCTAGACCTCATGATAAAAATGTTATAGGGACAAAATGGATATTCAAGAATAAGTTGAATGAAAATGGAGAGGTAATTAGGAACAAAGCAAGGCTTGTTTGTAAAGTTTATGCACAACAAGAAGGTATAGACTTTGAAGAAACTTTTGCACCTATAGCTAAACTTGAAGCCAT
Organism: Pinus taeda; assembly: GCA_000404065.3. Lineage (NCBI taxonomy): Eukaryota > Viridiplantae > Streptophyta > Pinopsida > Pinales > Pinaceae > Pinus > Pinus taeda. The sequence goes on from APFE031025924.1 coordinate 129,296, forward strand.
AAGACTGTTTCTTGCTTTTTTAAGTTTTCAAAAATTCAAAGTTTATCAAATGGATGTAAAATCTGCATTTCTTAATGGAGATCTAGAAGAAGAAGTATACGTTGAACAACCAAGTTGATTCAATATGGGAAATGATGCAAATCTTGTATGAAAACTCAAAAAATATTTATATGGATTGAAACAAGCTCTTAGGGCATGGTGTCATCATCTTGACAAATATTTTCAACAACAAGGCTTCACAAAAGGATCTGTAGATAACAACTTATATACAAAAATTGAGAATGATAAACTACTAATTATTGTTGTTTATGTTGATGATATCATCTTTGGTAGTAATGAAGAATATATGAGTCAAAACTTTGCTTCTATTATGTAGCAACAATTTGAAATTTCTTTACTTGGGGAACTAACCTATTTTCTTGGTCTACAAGTGCAACAAACAAAATATGGCATCTTTCTCTCACAAACAAAATATCTCAAGCAGATTATAAAGAAATACGGAATTGCAGATTACAAACCAGTATGTAATCCAACTGTAACAGGATGCAGTATTAGTTCTAATGATCATTCTCCTAGAGTGAATCAACCAGAGTACATATCTATGATTGGAAGTCTACTTTATCTAACAGGTACCAGACCAGATATCATGCATGTGGTAGGAATTGTTGGAATATTCCAAGCCAATATGAAGGAATCACATCTTTAGGCAGTAAAGATAATATTCAAATATATCCAAGGAAATCAAGACTTTGGTCTATGGTATCCTAAAGATACAGATCTCACCCTTCATGCATATACAAATGCAGATTGGGCTGGGGATGTTGATGACTGAAAAAATACTATTGGATGTGCATTTTATATGGGATCATGATTAGTATCTTGGTTCAACAAGAAACAAAGTTCAATTTCCTTATATACAACAGAAGTAGAATATGCGGTTGTTGCATCTTACTGCACAAAACTTCTCTAGATGATGCAAACATTACAACATATTCAAATTAAATGTTCTCCACCCATCTCCATTCGATGTGACAATACAAGTGTGATTAGTATTTCGAAAAATCTTGTTATACACTCCAAGACCAAGCACATAGCCATTAAGAACCACTTTCTATAGGAAAAAGTGCTTGAACAAAAGGTTAAATTAGAGTATATTCCCTCCAAAGATTAGGTTGTTGATATATTTACCAAACCTCTTCCCAGAGAAGCATTTGAATATCTTAGACAAAAGCTAGGAGTTGTTTCTGCCTCATCTTGTTGTTGAAACTAGTTTGTTTAGTCTACATGTACAAAATCAGAGTATTGTTTTCTATACGCGGATTTCATGAAGCAGAGTCACGTATATACGCGATTTTCTGTGCCGGTAGTAGCATATGTGTTTTTCTCACAGAAAAATAGTGGGCCAGACTCAAAATCATTTTCTGACATGCATGTTTAGTCTGATGTTGATGGATATAGTCTACTGATATGCTTTTCACATTGATGTTTATTTGATTGATGAAGATGCCTTGATGAATGAATTATTGACAATGCACATGTATCACAGGTTGAGGGGGAGCATTAGCCTTCAAAATATTATGCATTGTTGGCATCATGGTTGTTGAATTTAGCTATGGTCTCACTTATTAATGTCGTTTGATGAAAAGGTCATGTAAATACTTATGGTGTATTAATATGTCTCTTTTTGTCATAGTCTATTATGGATGAATCATTTTGGACACATGATGTAATTTGTACCCCCATTATGCATGGGAAGGATGATGTAGTAATTGCAATTTTCAGACATGTATGAACATTTGATATATCCCCACTTGGTTGGTTGATTGATGTATGTATGAGTCATTGGTGATAGGAAGGTCATACTCACATAGTTGAGTTATAGAGTCATGTTATGCTTTTGAAAAATATTTCTACAGACTCTGCATGTGCTCAGGGGGAGCATAGATATTACAATGCATCTCAGCATGTACTAAGGGGGAGAATATCTTGGTTCGCCCTTTACCCTTGATGTCAAATGGGGAGAGTATCTTTGGTGTTGTTTGATATATCTAACAGGTTCTACAGCTTGAAGTGATCATCACCAATATGGTTGCTAATATATCTAACAGGTTCTACAACTTGAAGTGATCAAAACCAATATGTTTGCCATCAAGTCCAAAGGGGGAGATTGTTGGCATTATGGTACATATGTTGTCCTTGATGAAAACTCAAATATATGATAACCAGATGTATCCATAGGTTAATTCAGAGGCAACAGAGTAATGGCACAGAAGAATAGTATGATGGGAAAAAGGATTATAGATCAGAATTAAGAAATTGAGGAAAGAGAATGTTTTAAGTTGTATACATTGTTTAACCTAGTCCAAGTCACGTATACACACAGGTACACAGAATAAAAGGCGTTTATACGTATGCACACAATTTCACATAAGGAAAAGCGCATATGGGATGGAAAATTAAGGTAAAAGAATACCAAGGATCCATACCATGGTATTATCCCACAATATTGAGCGAAATAATACTTACTTGATCCCGTCTAAGAATACCCTAGGTTATAAGTGTTTTTTTGGTTCATGTTATTGACAAAGGATCTAAGTATATAAGGAGGAGAAGATCAAAAGGGTTATAGGGGAAAGTGAAAAGGTTTTTCATGAATACTTATATCTGAAGTATATTTTGTGTTGTAAGGGCTATGGTTATGATATAGATTTGAAACATGTTTTGCACCCTTGGATACAATGTTGGATTAGGATCATGAGACCTTAAATGAGTTATCATTGTATGATCTGATAATGGATAGGCTAGATCTAAGTGCTAACACAATTTTTATCCTTTAAATGTTATGATTTGGGTATATCTGAAGTCTTGAAAACCTACGAAGTTATAATTCATTATTTGTAGATCTATATGTAGGTTTGCCTTAGTGAAGGCACGCGCGTATACACGCGGATTCAACACTTCCAAGTAGCATATGTAGACGAAGGGCTTGTTGTTCAGAAATGATTAATTGAGTAAAAAGGGTCATATTTCGTTGCTATCTATTTAGAAATCTGTAATATGATAGTAGATCTTCAGAATGTGTTTGGTTAGTACAGTTTTTAGTTCATAAGTTTTATGATACAATATCTTTATATATATACGCAGGTTGAGTTATATAAAGTAGCGTATACACACAGGTTGTCCTCATTGTAGTAGCGTATACATTCTGACATATGATTTTTGAGGTTGCAGTTGGTTTTGGTTGATGATGCAGTGTTTTGGGTTCAACTTTATGTTCTGGTGATAGTGATCTGACTGTTCAGATTGATTGATTGTGTTTTTCTTCAGAGTTGATGGGTTTCAGTGATTGGTTGATGCAGTTGTGTTTGATGGTTGTATTGTAGTGGTGATTTATTTTGAGCTTCAATGTTTCCAGTCTGAAAATTTGTTGCAATGTGGCCTCCATATTGTGTTGATGTGTACTAGGAGTATCCAGTTTGAAAATTTATCAAACGTGGTCCCTGGAGAATGAGTGAAGGTGGTAGCCTTCTGTAGGTCAGCGCCTATGTACTGGTAATCATATCAACTAGTACAAGAGCTAGGGGGTTGGAGCTCCCTTCTAGTAGAAGCTAGAAAACGAGTGAAGGTTGTAGCCTTCAGTAGGTGGATGCCTACGTACTGGAAAGAATCTGCACCAATACAAAACTTGTAAACACTTTTATAATAAGAAGACTGAAGACTAAGATGACAACAGTGGTAGTTTTTTCCCACATTGGGTTTCCACCTAAAAAATCCTGGTGTTCATGTGTGTTGATTTATTTTGTTCTTACTACATCTATTTACTGCTTAGTAAATGCATCACACTCTGATTTAAGTTCAACAGACAATGAATTATTTGTTTTACAAGTTTATTATCTATACGTTGGTTTCATTCATTATAGTCGCGAACATACGTTATTTGGTTTATGTAAAATCATGTATACAGTTTGAAAAAGAAAAGTATTATTTTGAAAGCTTAAAATATTGATTCACCCCTCCCTCTCAGTATTTTTCCCAACAATTCAATATTTAATATTTGTCATCTCACCAAATAGATTTACATTCTATGGAACATTTTGGCAATTCTCAAGTAGAAGTTTTTCCAGATAAAAAATTTAATATTAATAATAATTTGGAAGAATTTCAAAAGTATAAATTGATACAGATGCTACAAAAACATAATTCTTCTTATGCATGGGAGTATACTTATATGAAAGGAATTGATCCTAAAACGTGTATGCATCATATTTATATTTAGGAAAATGGAAAACCAGTTAGACAACCTCAAAGAAGGATGAATCCTAATACGAGAGAAACTGTTAAGGAGGAATTACAAAAGTTACTTAATGTGAATTTCATCTATTCAATATCAGATAGGTAATGGGTTTCACCTTTAGTGATTGTTCCAAATAAAAATGGAAAATAGAGAGTGTGTATTGATATACGGAATTAGACAAAGCTGCCTTTAATGATCATTTTCCACTACCCTTTGTAGATCAAGTATTAGATACCTTGGCAAGGAAGAAGTATTTTTCATTTTTAGATCGTTTTAGTGGATATAACCAAATCTAGCTAGCACTAGAAGGTCAAGATAAAACGGATTTTACATGTACATGGGGAACATATGTCTGTAGGGTACCTCCCTTTAGATTACGTAATGCACCTGCCACATTTCAAAGAGCAGTTTAAGTATATTTTCTGATCTAATTCATGATTGTGTGGAAGTATACATGGATGAATTTACTGTGTATGGAGATACTTTTGAGGAAGCTATTGAAAATTTGGAAAAAAAAATCTTATTATATGTAAAGAGGAAAACCTTTCATTAAGACATGAGAAATGTTTTATGATGTTTAATGAAGGGATTGTTAGGCCACCATATTTCAAGTGATGGAATTAAAGTGGATACATCTAGAGTAGAAATAATTTCCAAAATTTCAATTCTTGTTTGTCAAAGAGATGTTAGAAGTTTTATTAGATTTACTGGATATTTGAAGATTCATAGAAAATTTCACAAAAATAGCCTTTCCACTTTTCAAACTCCTTACAAAATATTGTTAATTTGTTTGGAATTATGATAGTTAAAAAGTATTTGAGACAATGAAACAAAACATTACTGAAGCACGGATTCTAAGAGGACCTAATTGGTCTCTTCCTTTCCACATTTCTATTGATGCTTCAGATATCGCTCTAGGAGTTGTGTTGGGAATAAAAAAATTAACTCCTTAGGCTATCTATTATACAAGCAAAAATTTGACTCCAACAAAGTTAAATTACACTGCAACAAAAAATGAGTTTTTAGTTGTTGTGCATGCCATTAACAAGTTTCATCATTATATCACTAGTTATGAAACTTTCATTCATACAGATCATTCTGCCATTAGATATCTAATGAAAAAACCAATTACTAATGGTAGAGTTACAAGATGGTTGTTATTATTACAAGAATTCAACTTACTATTCTTGATAGACCAGGAAAAAAACAGTTGCTAATTTTATTTCTATAATGAAAAATAATAATGATGATGTTCATGTACGGGATAATTTCCCTGGTGAGTATATTTTTGTAGTATCTACTAAAACACCTTGGTTTGCATTTATTGCTAATTATTTGGCTACCGGAAAGTTACCTCCACAACTAACAACCAGATAAAAGCAAAAAGTGATCAAAACCAGTGCACCTTATTCTTGGATAGATGGAGAATTGTACAAAACTAGACTTGATTTAATCATTCGAAGATTTTCTCAAGAAGATGAAGTACATGAAATATTGAAAGCTTGTCATGATGAGCCATGTGGAGGACACTTTGCTAACAAAAGAACTACCTACAAGATCCTTATTTTGGAATATTATTGGCCATCCATTTTAAAGGATGCCAAATAATATGTCAAAAGATGTGATAGTTGTCAAAGAGTGGGAATGCCTATTCCATCAGATGAAATGCCCTTACAGCCACAGGTACTTGTAGAGCCTTTTGAAAAATGGGCTCTAGATGTTTTTGGACCAATAAATCCTCCATCTAAACAGAAAAGGTACATACTTGTTTGCATAGATTATGTTACAAAATGGGTAGAATCTAAACATATTTTATTTGCAAATGAAAATGTCATAGTTACATTTCCTTTTGAGGATATTTTTACTTGTTTGGTGTTCCAAGATAAATTGTAACAAATCAAGCTACTCAATTCACATCCAAGTTGGTGCAAAAGATCATGGAGCAATATAAGATCAAGCATCAAAAGTCTACTCCATATCATCCACAAGCTAATGGATAAGTGGAATCCACCAACAATGTACTTGGAGCAATTCTCACCAAGACTGTGCATTTGCATAGGAAGGATTGGGCATAAAAGCTTCTAGAAACACTATGGGCATATTGAACCACATGGAGACACACAACTGGACATACTCCTTATGAGCTTGTACGGGAAGCAATTTTTTCTTCCAATTGAATTTCAATTAGAGACCTTCAAAATAGTAGCTAAGTTGGGCATTGATCTATCAGAAGCTCAAAACCAAAGACTATCACAATTGAATGAGCTAGATGAGATCCAACAAGATGCTCTTCAAAGAACCAACGTATTTTAGAACCAAAGATCAAAATGGCATGACAAATTTATCAAAGCTAAAAAGGTCAAGCAAGGTGATTGGGCTCTTCATTTTTATTCCACATTCAAATATTTTCAAGCAAAATTTCAAACTCATTGTCTTGGTCCTTATGAGATTGATACTTTTTATATAAAGGAACAGTCAAAATACAAAATATTGATGATGAACAAGTTACTTTCCTTGTTAATGGTCTCAGATTAAGGTTGTATCATAAACCACTAATAAAGGAGGAGCTTGTCAAATATTTGTAAAAAAATTCTAAACTCCAGTTGGTCAAGAAAGGAGATTCTTCTCCTCATTCTCCATCCTCATTATAATTTGTCTTATTAAAAGAATAAATAATAAATAATAACATATATACATATATACATACTTATACACTATATACATATTATATATAATAATTTACATATATATATATACCATATATAACATATATACATATATTAATATATTATAATATATATATATATATATATATATTATATATATATATATATATATATATTATATAAGCATGAAAACCAACTGTGGTTGCATGTTTATATAAAAAAATCTTAAATGAAAACCAAGACTTCTTGGTGGTTTATATTTTCATAATTCTCGTTTCTTATCCCAATTTTTTTTTTTATTTTTATTTTTCTAATAAATTTAAGGCGGTAATAAATACTTCTGAAGACCAGTTTTCTTCACTGATCACCAAAGCAGCAAGAACAATAAAGAATATTTCTTCTGATCAGAGCAACAAAATTTCAAAATAAGTAGCAATAAAATTTATGTCATTCTGTAGCTGATCTTCAATTCTATAGCCAAGTCTGAATTCTACATCTACATCAACATAAAAAAATCCACAACAAACGAATAATCAAAGGAACTCACAAGTAAAGGTATGTAGGATGTTGAATTATCTTTCATATAAGAACATTAGGTTTTAATTCATGTGATTTTTTTTATTAAAGAAAATCTTGAATGATTATAAAACCTTGTAAAACTGCCCAAAAATCATAATTGTTACACCCCACCATCATCCTTACTCGTTCGGTCACATCAATTCTTCTCAAAAATCACGTACATCTCACCGATCCTATCAAACCGGATCTAAGAATCATGGGAGATCATGTGAAAAAGTCTAGTCCTATCACAAAACAAATACTCTGTAAGCACCTTATTCTGCTACCATTTTACTCAACCTCATCCCATTTCACCCCATTTTGAAACTCTCACCATTCAACTATGATCATTTCATATCAACCTTCCATCATCCCTGTCAAAAGGAAACAATTGAAGACTGAGACTTCTCTCTACCATGGGTATCATTGTTTGATCTAAACCAAATAGAATCAAGTTTCTTCAAGCATGCCTGAGAGTTAAAGACCAGTTGCAGTAGGTAGGGTGGCGTAAGTGCTTTGAAAATTTTGACAAGCATGAAACAAAGGTCACCAAATATTTTGCTCGAGCTTTTGATGGGGTCAAGGTAGAAATCAAAGACATCGAGATTATCATGACATAATTTATCATGGTAGAAGCTACAAAATTTCCCAGAAACAGAGAAAGTTGTTTCAAGGACAAGAAAATCAAGGAGAATGACTAGATAAACTTCCTCAGAGAACCAGGTATTGATATATCCATATTTAAAAAGGGCTAGTTACAATACTAAAAGGGAAATGGAGAAATTTATCATTGGTTATCCAGAAAGTTTTAACTTGTGAAGGAAGGTTTGGAACCATGTTTTCTATCATGCTTGGCTCCTCATGCATTCTATTGATGGAAATGAAATCAATATTCCCTACTTTTTGCTCCATAGTCTTATAAATATTGCATCTAGTATATAGAGAGAGTCTAAATCTATTGATAATTCCCTCTAACATCATGGACTAATCAAAATTATCATAGAAACTCATTTAGAAACTAAGGGATACAATTGGCAACATTTCCTAGTTCGAAACCATTTTGTAGAAAACCAAGAAGAAGAAACAAGTAGGAGGGTTAAAAGAAGTCGACAAAGGTCAGCATCAAACCGTAACCATGAAGAGAAAACTAAAGAAGAAAGTCCATAACATAATGAAACAAAGGCACTAGAGGATCTGTTTGAATATGACACCCCGCTCTCTCAGTACTTTGAAAAATGTAAGTAGAAAAATGAAAAACAAAGTCTTAGAAGAAATACAGCTAGCCTAGATCCTAAACCACTTGAAGAGCATGAAGAACCAGGGAGAAAGAAGCAAGAACAATACGGAAAAATAGGAAAAGTCAGAGAATTTTAGAGTCATAAGTAAATCTAAGAAGAAGCAAAAGAATTTCAAAACTCTCAAATACATAGTCTCCATAAATGACAGATCTTGAAGAAGAAGGATACATGACACCACCTCACATAGTGAACCCAATAAGGAAAACACTAGACATTGATCTAGTTCAACAAGAAATTTATGGCTATGTGGAATCCTTGGAACAGAGAGCACAACAGAAGGTAAGATCCTCTCAAAATAAGGAAAATGCATTCAATGAAACTCCTTTGTCAGACCATAGAATTGAGGATACACTGAAGCAGGACACATATCAGCTAGATGTTATTAATAAATATCTCACACAGGAAAGGGAAGTAGCAAAGGTACAAAATGAGATATTAAGACCTCAAAATGATAACATACTTTTACATCTTTTCCATTGGTATAATAAAAATAAAAAAAATGGAAAATGGTCATACATGAATGACTTAACGCAGTTGAATCCCAAAATGATATCTAATAAAAATAAAAAACTCAAAGAAAACAATAAGTTACTTAAGAATAAGATTAGGGGTTTGCATAGTAAAATTTTGATGAAGAGACCAAGGGCTACCTATAACATTAGAAAGAGAAAGGAAATCATTAGTTTGGATGTGCTTGAACATGCTTCAGAAATCATACGTTGAAGAAGAAAGAGGAACCAATTTTGAATTTTTGGTAATGAGGACATGCAAGACCTTTGGTGTGGGGGAATGTTGAAGTCTGAAATTGTTTCCTTTTTTACTACTTCTTTCCCTCTCCTTTATCTTTTTGTGACTAGTTTCGCAGCAGTCTCAGCATACTCAAGGTTATTTCAACTTATAAAAGAAATTAATCATCCATGTTTTATAATCTATGTTTCTTTATGAATTATAATGAAAACATCTCTACAATTACAAAATCTTGATCATTCTACAACTAATGTTGAATTTCGCAACCATATCCATGGTTAGACAGGTTGCAATGCATCAATAAAGGGATGAAAGGTATCTGAAGATGAAAAAATTTCACTACATGGACGACCACCTATTGGCATGACTTGGCAGGCTACAGAGATTAGGATATCTAAGAGTCAAACTTAAAGTCAAACTCTGAGTATGATGGTGTAAAGGTCAAGAAAAGATAAGCAGGAGATCACGACGACATCACGCGAGCGTGAAAAATACTTGTTCGATCATGAGGATGTGATTTGAGGACAATACCTTGCGATTTTCTCTTTCAGTAGCAAATCATGAGGAGATAAAGTTATAATTTAAATATACTTCCTAGATGGAAAAACAATTTCATTTTTTATCGGCATAGAAATCTTGAATTATTGTTAATGAAAATTGTATAAAAGTCATAAGGCAAAACCCAAAAGACAGTTCAAAAGTTAAGTATGTTGTGGTTCATTTACAGTATTTGTGAAACTATGTTTCAAATTAATAGAATCCTATGTTTTCAATGCGTTACTAGGCAATAATTTGATCAGTAGCAAACTTACCCTCATGGGAGGTCCCCTGGCAAGTTGTAAGGATATTTAGTCGTGTTTCCATTTTTCTCATAGCATGATAGTTTCCTAATGTTTCTTTTCTCCTTGAGTAGTTTCATTACAATTATGTTTTGATCAATTTTTATTTTGGTTCTAGAGTGCTCATAAAGGAAAATTACCCAAAAATATTTAATGTTCATATGCATTTCCTGTTGGGCATGGAATCCCCCCACAACATGGTTTGGGGCGCAAAGCCCAAGTTTTGAGTAACATTGTTCTAAAGACTATGTGAAATGCGGGCGTGGAGCGCAAATTGTATGTTAGGGTCATAGGGTTTTCCTCCCTAAGTTTTGAATGTAGCGTCGACCTCCCCATGGTTCGCGAACCATGGGATTGTATAAATAGAGCCTTGCTCTAAGTTGTAAAGAATAGGGAATGAGAAAAAGATAGAATCTAATGGATAGAATGAGATAACAAAGAATAGAAGAAGAGTCTAAGCATCTTAGGTCATAGTAGTAGGAAGAGGCTCTGCAGCTGAGTGCGCAGAGGCCTGGTAGAGTCTGCAGCTAAGTGCGCAGACCCCTACAGCTGAGTGCGCAAGGTGGAGCCGAGTTTGAACGAAGGAAGAAGAATAATAAAGAGAAGTTTGATTCCAAATCTTGTGTATCTGTTTTGAGTTATTATATGGTAGATATCTTTTGCAATTATAATGTTTTATTTATCGCACGCACTTGTATGAATAAAACATTGTTAAGTATAACTAAACACAGGAAGATAAGCTAAGTGATCAACTAATATCGGGTGAATAGTAAGGGATTGGGTAACAACGCAAGTCGAGCCCCGAGTAGGGTTGTGTGAAGGTGGCATCCCAGGCTGCGAGGTACTGATAGGTGCGCGTAGCGACGTGCATGCATGTTCAAACTGCGGACCACTGAAGATCATCAAACATCTCTAGGGTGCGGAAACCTTGTTCTAGCACCCTCCCATACTACTTCGGGTGAGACCTCAGTCTGCGCTCCACAGATTGTTGCCAAAAGGGCCAGTAGTACCAGGATTTGTTTGGCTAAATCACCTCCAAACCTGGGTCAGGGCCCAACAATCCAACAAATGGTTCTATTGCTAGGACTGTGATCTGCATAAGGGATGTCTGATGTCGTGTAAATGGAATCCGACAAAGAAAGAAATTGAAAATTAGCTGGACAAAAAAATTCACGAGTTCACGGCACAGGAAAATCAAAATCCACGAGTGTCAAAGGAAAAATGGTTGGAGTGCTACTTATATACGGAAATCCATGAAATTTTCTTTGTGTCCTTCCCCTCTGAGTTGTATGAGTGGATCGCGAAGCTAGCAGACAGTCAGGGAAGTGTAGGCTCAACAAACCAAATTTGTGGACTCCAAAATTGGTGCGCAGACTAGAAGCATCAGAAGAGAAGCTCACACGCGTTGTGGACCACTAGCTCGATCAAATTATAGGAGGATTTATCACTGAGTTCGCGGTAGACATGACAGTAAGTTACAGTGAGGCAAAATGATGCTTCCTCAAAGGACTGTGAGGTAAGTACATTAAATATTTGAACACTTGGATTAAAATGCTGCTGTGTGAAAGGCGGGGTATGTGAATAAATTGATTTTTGGGGCAACATGAAGTGGTAGGACCTATAGAAATGGAAGTAGCAAAGGATTAGAGACTAGTCCCTTGATTTCGTCTCCACAGGAGAGCAAGGAGGAGCTTGCGAGAGTTTCACCGAGGAGCGTGATTAGTCTGATAAGCCAACGAATTCCGCGCATACCACCCCGACTTACACCACCACCAGTTTTACCATCTTCACCTCCAACTTCTCCCACACCACCTCCGCCACCACCACAGTTTAATATGGCAAGCGCAATAAAGTTGTTGGTATTCATGGGAGTAGGAAATGAAGATCTGGAGCAATTTTGGTTCATGGTAATGGATGTATGGGAAGTACAAGGAGTAACGGATGATAATATCAAGAAGGAAATGCTGGTTATCGTGTTGCAGGATCGTGCATTGAAATGGTACATTAAGAATTCTAATGACCATCCAAACGTGGGGATCGCAGATATCCAGATTGTGTTGAATAGGGAATTTCGCAGTCCAAAATCAGAAATGTAGTCGATTATCAGGTTTAAGGAAATTTCGATGCTTCCAGACGAGACCCCCTGGGAGTTGGATCAGAGAATAAAAAGTATGATTCGTGAAGCCAACATGACTTTGACAGATGGACAACACCGCGCATGGTTTGTGGCATCACTAACGTCGCATCTAAGGACCGCGTTGTCATAGCAGAAGATATATACTCAGGCTGAAGCCTTGGAAATAACAATGAGGCTGCATGAGACCCCAATACAAGATCCGAGCATGGGAGTCAAACAAATCCACACACAATTGCAGAATTTATGTCTGGAAATGCAGAGTTTAAAATAGGACAGGACAACTTTCCCAGAGGTACGCGAGGAGGTGTGGTGCATAAAATGAAAAGGTCAGGGGCATGACAAGGACCATTGTCCAATCTTCACGAGCTACTTGACAGGAGGAGCGTCGATGCCATTAAGACTAGAGGCACAAGCGGGACCGAGCACAGTGCCCGCATTATGGTGCGTGATTTGTCAGAAAGGAGGGAAGCACGCTACAAAAAACTATCACCTATTACAAAAGTACATGCAGACGTCCCAACAGTTGTTCTACAATTTCTGCAGGTCGGTAGGCCATGATAAGCCCTCAACACAACTCCTGCTTATAGAGTGCAGACCGAAACATGAGCCCTCAATCCAAATGCAAGGATGGCGCGCGCTGGATTTCAGGGGCGCGGACGAGGTCAAGGTGGAATGGGACTAGGAAGGGGTCATTGATAGCTGATTTGTTACAATTGCAGAGTGCCGGGGCATTATGCCCGCGATTGTACAAATTCGACAAGAGCATCATGTTTATATTATAGCTAGTTTGATCATGGGATTGAGGACTGCCCTACACTGATAGCGAGGTTGTACGATAAAGGAATACTCTAGCCTCCCCTGACTCCGAACCTACAAATGATGAGGTCTGAACCGCGCGAAGAAGACTCAAATGTAAAAATAGTGCTTCAAAGTGGTATCACAACTGGGGATGACAAAGGTAAGCAACCGGAAGAAAGTGCGTGGGTTCGCAAGGCTCCTACAAAGGAACCACATTTCAATCTAGAATGCGCAAAGGAGACATTCATGGAAGCTAAGAAGAGCTTCACGAAGGCCTCCACTTCAGGTAGTAAGAAGCAACTAGAACAATGGATGGATCCTTCAATGCTCACTACCTTTTTGGAGACATGCATGAAACTGCTGCGCGATAGCAAGGCTGTGAAAGGACTGCAGGAACTCATCACTAGGTGTGTTGGGTTAGGAGAACCGCGTGTAGTACAGAAGCTCGGAAAGAACACAACGTGAATGGGAAGAGAGATGAGATTGACTGTGCAAATCCGAGAATATTAAATGGATCAAGTGATTCTGGATTTAGGATCGGACGCGAACGTTCTACCAAAGCAGACATGGGAGCGCATGGGTAAGCCTGCTTTGCACTGGTCCCGTATTCAATTAAGAATGGCGAACCAACAAAAGATCCTACCGATGGGAAGATTGTAGAGAATAACGGTAGACATTGAAGGTGCGAGCACATTGGCAGATTTCGAAGTGATAGAGATTGTCGATGACAACAATCCCTATCCTACACTACTGGGAATAAACTGGGCCATTGATATGAATGGAGTAATAAATCTAAAGAAGTGCAAAATGATTTTTGAGAAAAAGTCACTATGCGTAGTAGTACCGCTAGATCTTGCCAAAGGAGCGCACTATATAGAACCGGTGTGTGATGATGATAGTGATGAAAATCTCCACTGTATCTACAAAATAACTGTGTGAGAGTAGGATTGGGTGAATCCAACACCATATGGTAGGATTTCGTGGGAGTGTGATAGCTCCTACACTTCGGATTCGGACGAAGAAGTAGAACGATGGCAGAACTGGTTACACGTGGTAACCATGCTCAATCGCAACATGATGATAAGGTCATTATGCTGTGTAGAAACAAAGGCAAGGGATCTGCCTATGTATGACGGGTTGACACCGGTGGATGAATTCCTGGACAAATTTAAAAGCAAAGTACCAAAACAGCAGTGGTTCAATGCTCTGAAATGGGCGCTGCGCGTTATGCCCACAAAATGGTGGGGTACGCATCAAAGAAGTTTTGAGTATTTGCGTGACTGGAGAATGATGATGTGCCTATGATTTGGACAACCCTGACTACAAAGGAAAGCCGGTTATGATGAATGAAACGGCCTACACAGCCACCTTTCCAGATGGATACAGATGGGTGGTACACAGCCCGCACAAGCGCACACTGCTCTCAAGATAGAAAATAGGAACAACACGCAGAAGCAGGAAAGTCGAAGTGTGCCAATGATTATCCATGGAAAAGCCTTTGACAAGGTGTACGAAGTACTGGATAGGGTCCACCACATGAAGCACACTGACTGGGACCTGCGTGTACCAGTGGTTCGATGGGCCTATAAGTCTATGTACAAAACTCTGCCCGCAAGGGAAATTCTGAAGCTGAAGTATAAAGCAGGGGCTATAATTTCTGAAAAGCATGAGAAGCTGAGTCCGCGCGTAGGAGCACCCGTAGATGCAATGATCCACACATACCATAACAAAGAAATAACATTGCTATGTGAACCAGAACATAAAAGACTTCATGAGGAAATTCGACAGTGAAACTTTAGACTTCGCGAGCTTGAAGAAGACCGGGTACAGCTAAGGGAGTAAAGCTATTTAATGGACGCAAAGGTCAAGAAGCTGGAAAATGAAATAAAGGAAGCATTTCTCATTGATAAACTAAGAATGGCAAGGAAAGGTGTGTACGATCATAATGAAAAATTGGAGGACTATCATCGAGAAGTGGTTAGTCTACTGCCATGGTTGGGACCGCATATCACCAAACATAGTAATCAGGGTAGCGCAATACAAATAATAGACTGTGCGGTACCGATCACCACAATGGCAGATGAGGATTTTTCGAGAACCATGCTGGAGGTCGATATGGAGCCTCGTACAGGTGGTGTGACCACCTGACTAGCCGTAGGAAGGATAGTCTTAATGCTGCAGGCAGTTGAAAGGGAGCGCGGGACTATAAATTATTCTGCCTGGGAGCTGCGCGCTCTGGGAGATATGTGTAGAAGCCGAAAATCACAGGGTTCGCGACCACGCATGGAGGGCTGCGTTGACATGGCCGTTGGCTGGGAAGTGACCATTGAAGTCACTGTTCACAATCGGATGTGCGATTTGAGGCCAAATGGAGGGGGCAGTGAGCATTTAAGACACGAGTTATGGGCAAGATTTGGGAAAATCTACTGCCAAGAAAGCATTAATGGCCCGAGATTGGGGGACGATCGAATTCGAATTCAAAAAGTGCTATAAAACTCCAAGGGCTAGCCAACAGACAACACTTGGTCATTTGAGATGTGACCAATTGAACAGAGCGCAGAGTGTTGAGAGCCGAGCAAGAATAGAGCCAATTGAGGAAGGCACCGCCAACGAGGCCGCATAGACCCCAATAGTGGAGGATGTTTCAGAAGGCGTTGAGGTGATACTTGAAATCCTCAAATCAATGTGAACATTGAGGCCGAAGAAAGATAAGTAGGCAACGGGACCAGTATGCATGTCCCTGAGGAATCCGCAGCACAGTAAGTTATCCATGAAAGAAAAGGGGAAAGAAGTCACAATAGAAATGGATGAGGAGGAAGAAGACTTGCAGAACCTGATCACGACAGCAGAAGATGAAGAAGACATGGAGGAGGATATCCAACCAATGAGCTCCGCAAAAAAATTACCCGACTATGTCCCTTCGCGAAAAGGGAAAGCCAAAGTACCAAAGGATCTAGATGCAATGAAGAGTGCACTCCCGACCCCGCT
The DNA here is from genome assembly GCA_000404065.3 of Pinus taeda. Taxonomy (NCBI): domain Eukaryota; kingdom Viridiplantae; phylum Streptophyta; class Pinopsida; order Pinales; family Pinaceae; genus Pinus; species Pinus taeda. Next base: position 145,621 of record APFE031025924.1, read on the forward strand.
CCTCCCCGATGGAATTACCTTTGAGGGTTAGCTTCTAGGACGCATGCCCACCCTGAAATTTGAAGACTGGGACCTCGCGGATAGCAAGAAGTTATTGCACTTAGAAATGTTGAACTTGATGAAACAGAATACGTAGGGACCGACGATAACATTGGAGCTGCAAAAATGGTTGTGCGGTGTGGAAAAGGCTGGGTTGCTTCACCTGCTATGGATGCCACATTTCCACCGCGTGCCCATCACCATTTTTGTCACTAGGTAGCTGCTTTGCCTGGTGCATGATGGGTATTTATGGCTGGAGGAGCCTATTCCCATCATGGCAGATCTCATCCACCAAATGTCTCGGCTTCCTTGTAAGGGGCAGGACCCTGCAATGATAGTAGGGAAAAGCAGTGATTTGGCTCTCGTGGAGGTCATGAAGAAAAAATATAAACTCGAGAAGAAAAAGAGGGGTTATGCTATCACTAGTATCAAAGATAAAGGGGTGCTCATAGCCACCCAACTCCTGGTTGGTAAAGTGATGAGAAAATGTCGTTCTGGTGAGGTACCAACGCCGATGGTTACGTTGGCTGAAAAGTGTCCAGAGGGGGTCTAGTTCAACTGGGTCAAGTTCCTCTGCGAGGAGTTCCTGATCAACTATCGCAAGGCCCAGGAGTAGGGTAATACCTTCCACTACAGGTGGTTGCTCTTATCCATATTGCTGGTAGTAGGGGAACTGTCGGAGGATAGTCAGTTCTCGAACATTGACCGAGACTTACCTGAGGCCATGAAGTATGCTTTGCTCTGGGCCACCAAATACGTAAAGTGGATTCTTGATACCAAGATTTTATGGGTGCTCATGGAGGCGAGCATTCAAATGTGGATTAATAAGAGGTCGCACTGGTCCCCCACGATGCACAACAGTCTGCAGAGTTTTGCAGATTTCAAGGTTGACATGCACAATATCTACATCAGAGCACAAAAGGATTCGGCGTAACAATGGACAAAGCTCCCACTCTTAGCCACTGATCATGTGATCTTTACAGTGTTAGAGACATGGCCTCCCGAGTGGCGCACCCTAGATTTGGAGGAGTCAGAGAAGACAACAGCACATAAATAGAAGGATGGTGTGAAGCTGCGCATCACCCAACTGGCCGAGAAAAGGCGCAACGAAAAAGTGGTAGCCAAGGTCAGGACAGCTTGCGAAGTGGCACAGGTAGCTGTGGAACAAAATAAGGTTTCCGAAGCAGCAGCAGCAGTGCAGAAAGCACAAGCAGATGAGGAATAAGTGACGTCCCCAGGATAGGAGGCAGAGGAAACAAAAATAGTGGGAGGGAGCACAAACTTGGGAACCATGCCTACACAGGTCAAATGACCACACATCGCAGAGAGATTGGGTCCAAGAAAGAAGGTCAAGGTCTCGAAACTAGCCATTAACTCGATCACCTTAACTGAAGGTGAACTCCATGAAATTGGCTAGACGGTCCGCGATGTCACAGGTGAAGCACTCCAAGAGTTTATGATGGAGCACCAGAGTGTGTTGGGGGCCCTTAAGGCACAGTTGTAGGAGTTACAAGTGTGACCCCCACAGGAAGGAACCTTGTCTACCTACATCACAACAGGCACGTCCACAACAGAAAAAATGCTCTACACAAAGATGGCCAACACGATAACCTTGCTAGGAGGAGCGTTAGTCTCGGAGAGCACAAGGGATCGGGTGATGCTTAATACAATGAAAGGAATTGGCCTTAACTTGGTTGCCTTTCCCCACAACACACTTTATCAGCTACATGATGGGATAACAGTAGAACTCCGTGCTAGAGTGAACCATGCAATCCAACTTCTGAGCGAGCAGAAGATTAATATAGAATAGCTTAGCTTGCAATATGACGAGTTGGTGTCATAGAATCAACATTTAGTGCACACGGTAGATGACGCTTGCCGACGCGTCCCAGAGTTAGCTATCGCAGCAGATTTATCAATAGAAATGTGGATCCATAGTTTGGAAAGTGGAGTCCGTGACGCGAGAGAAGAAACTATAAGGGTGCAGCTGGAGTTGAATCTCCAGATCATCGAGTTGCGGGTGAAGGTGCAACCTTCCACTCCCCCGGAAGTTAGAGAACAATACACCAACGCTATTGTGGTAGGGCTGGAAGAGATTGGAGGTGCATTTTGTGACTGTACTGGCATGTTGGAGCAAGCGTTGGAGGTCCTCACTACGTTGCAGGAGGATCCCAACATTCAGTAGCTGGAGATAGAGGCACGCGAGCTCCAGCAACAATATGACAGCATTAGAGGGACTTCGCAGACAGTAGTCCTTACTCAGCGGCTTGCAAGGATGCAGCAGGCCAAGGCTTTAAAAGAGTAGGTGGACACGAAACACCACAAAGAAGTAGTTATAAAAGTGTGCATCTAGCCGTGGATTGATGAAGCCTTCACAATCACAACAAACATTGAAGGAAAGTTTACACAAATTCAAGGAATGCATGCATAGATGCAGCGTAGCACGCCGAAAATAGAGAATTCAAAAACGAGAATGCAGCAGGTTCAGCAGACAGCTGCCTAGTGCACTGCCGACATTTAGGCCGTTCGGGACCAGCTGGAGGGACTCCACGCCAAGATCGTCACGCTGACAAAGTGGCTCGAGGATGAGTCACAATGTTTGTGTTGGGGGCCTGTTGGGCATGGAATCCCCCCACAACATGGTTTGGGGCGCAAAGCCCAAGTTTTGAGTAACATTATTGTAAAGACTCCACGAATTGTGGGCGCAGAGCGCAAATTGTATGTTAGAGTCATAGGGTTGTCCGCCCTAAGTTTTTAATGTAGTGTCGGCCTCCCCATGGTCTGCGGACGATGGGATTGTATAAATAGAGCCTTGCTCTAAGTTGTAAAGAATAGGGAATAAGAAAAAGATAGAATCTAATGGATAGAATGAGATAGCAAAGCATAGAAGAAGAGTCTAAGCGTCTTAGGTCGTAGTAGTATGAAGAGGCTTTGTAGATGAGTACACAGAGGCCTGGTAGAGTCTGCAACTGAGTGCGCGAACCCCTGCATTTGAGTGCGCAGGGCAGAGTCAGGTCTTTAACCAAGGAAGAAGAATAATAAAGAGAAGTTTGATTCCAAATCTTGTGTATCTGTTTTGAGTTATTATATGGTAGATATCTTTTGCAATTATATTGTTTTATTTATCATGCACACTTGTATGAATAAAACATTGTTAAGTATAACTAAACACAGGCAAATAATCTATGTGATCAATTGACATTGGGTGAATAGTAATGGATTGGGTAACAATGCGAGTCAAGCCCTGAGAAGGGTTGCGCGAAGGTAGCATCACAGGCTGCGAGGTACTAATAGGTGCGTGTAGGGTCAAATCACGGACCACTGAAGATCATCAGACATCTCTAGAGTGTGAAAACCTGGTTCCAGCAACCTCCCATACTACTTCAAGTGAGACCTCAGTTCGCGCTCTGCGGACTGTTGCTGAAAGGGCTAGTAGTATCGGGATTTGTTTGGCTAAATCACCTCTGAACCTGGGTCAAGCCCCAATAAGCCAACAAATAGCGTGATAGTTTCCTAATGTTTCTTTTCTCCTTGAGTAGTTTCATTACAATTATGTTTTGATCATTTGTTATTTTGGTTCCAAAGCACTCATAAAGGAAAATTACCCAAAAAGATTTGATGTTCATATGCATTTCCTTTTAAGTTTCAATACTTTGTTAATTTTGTAGATGGTGAAAGAAATGTCTTTTAGAGTGAATCACGCACATTAGTAATAATTTGGAGTTACAAGTTCTCATTTAATTTTTTCTTCTACAAGTCATTTCATTAGGATTTATTTCTGCAATTGTAGTTAATTTCTTTTCTTTCTGCAATTAGAAATTAAGTTTTCTTTATGAATTTTCCTTTTGTGCAATTAGTATAGAGGTTCCATTTTGCAAACTAGTGTTTTTAATTCTGCAAGTAGCATCAAAATCGTTTTCCTACAGTCTAGTGTTAGCATTTTCTTTTATGCAAATAGGAATAGGTTTTGAATTCTGCAATAAAATAGATTTTCAATTATGCAAGAAATAGTTTTCAATTCATTCAAGTGATTGGGTTTTGATATAGCTTTGAACATAAAGAACTTGTGTGTGATTACTCTCTAGATCTCATTTAAAAACCTGTCCATACCTAGAATAATTCAAACCATAGATAGAATTCCTAGCATATATGGTGCACATACATCTGATAAGTACAAGGACCTTGGTTGAAAATTAATGAAGTAATTTAAGAAAAAATAAATTACCCAACACTTGGCATGTTCTTTGGAACATTCATCTCTTTGTGGAGACAGTTTGTCACTATCACTACCATCATGGTGTGTTGTACCATCACTTCGTAGGATCCCCGTTTGCATGAACTCTGTAACTAATGATTTATTTGCCTCAACAATTTTGGAGCACCCTCCAATTTCTTCATGGCCATAACCCAATCCTTCATACCGTGGTCATTCCTTCACTTCAATAGGATTAATGATGACTTGATGATTGAATCTAAGGCCCCTTCCATAATAACCCATTTGAGTTAAAATATTCATACCAATACCCTTGGTATGCTTTTCAAAAGATGCAAAATATGTGTTATCAACATTAGATGGAGCAGAACTAGAAATTCTAATTACCTCCTTTGTCCAACAACCCATATTTTTCATTTTACATGTTGATGAAGAAGTGGATGATATCTCTAGCCAACTGATCCAGACTTAAACAAGAACGTAAAAAATTACAAAGATAACCATAAACACAGATATGCAACGGAAATAATACCTCATTTCATTATTGTAAAGTACTGAAATATGATTACAAACAGTAATGGAAATAAACCAGCTAGGGCGATGGTAGCTTATCTTTGAGAAGAGATGTGGTGGCTGCATGCCTATGAACTGTGTTACAATGAAGCTCGAGGCCTATTTATTGTTGAGAAACAATGTAAAACCCTTAACATTCCAAAACCTAACCCTAGAAGATGAAACGCCAAACTGTGGGCCTTGTTTGGGTAAATTGGTACATCAACTTCTCGGGGTCGTAACTTTGGCATACGATCTCTATTTGACGCGTACAATAGCTCATTAGAAAGATCTATCCGAGCACTAACACTTTGGGAAGGGAAACATCGGTCCATGGACCCATGTTGCCCCTATATTTCCCAAAAAATGTTGTTTAGGGCCTCAAAATGGATTCAGAAGTTAGGACCTGAAAAGCTGCTAAAAATAGTAAGTTGTGCTACAATTAAGGAAACTGAAAATGATGGGCGAAACAATGGTGGGGGTCTAGGTGGACTTGGCAGGTGGCCAACAATATCCACCTGGATCATTCCTCCCCCCTTAGTAAGCAATGGTCCCCATTGCATTGAGTTCCTCCATGAGATGAGGAAACTTTTGTTGAACTTGGTCCCTGGTGAGCCACTTGCCCTAGTGAAAGAATTGGCTTGCTTTGACAACTCAATATAGTTGGATATTCTGTTGGCAAGTGTTCTTGATCTGTGTGTCCATGATCTGATCAGTTGCAGCTTGTTCCATGCAATCTGGATTTAATTCTGTGGGTGTGAGTTGTTCTGCAATGTCAATGTGTCTAGCAATGGTGGAAAGTATGGCTGAAGGCGGTCCACATTGAACATTGGGTGCAAGCCAAGGAATGGGGGAATGTTGAGCTCAAATGAAATGTCTCCCATAGCCTTAGTAATGGTGTAAGGACCATATCGGAGTGGTCTTAGTTTCTGATAGGCTCTAGTAAGGCGTTCCTTTTGCAAATGCAACTAGACTTTGTCGCCCACCTGAAACTTGTGTGGCACCCGATGTTGATCATGTCACCGTTTGTACTTGGCATTTGATTTCTCCAGAATGTCATGGACCTGCTGGCGAATATGTTGGATGTGCTCAATGAAGCTAGTTTCCTTGTCTGTTTCGGACTAGACATGAGCTGAATCTCTGTGAGTAGCTGCAAGTGGCATGGCCACATCAATGGGGCATAGTGGCTAGAATCTCAATCCCACCTAAAAAGGGTTGTGGCCGGTCGAGCTGTGGAGAGCTCGGTTGTAGTTGTGCTGAACATAGGGGAGGCTCTCGTTCCATGTGCGTGGATGCTTTGAGTTATACATGCGTAGAATGTGTACAATCATCCTATTGACAACCTCTGTCTGGCCATCAATTTGAGGATGGAAGGCTATGGACTTAGTGAGTTTGGTATCCAGCATTGACCAGAGACTAGACCAAAATGTACTGAGGAACTGTCTGTCTCGATCTGAGATGATAGACTATGGGATCCCAAAGTGCACCCACACTCATTCAAAGAAGGGTTTAACAGTGACTTTTGTTGTGATATTCTTCTTGCAGGCTGCCATAATGGCCATCTTCGAGAACCTATCAACGACCACAAAAACACAGCCATTTCCATGCTTAGTGGAACGAAGGCCTGAAATGTAATCCATGGAGATGGATTCCCAGGGTCGACTAGGGGTAGGCAGTGGGGTATAGAGGCCTTGCTTCTTGATGGTCAGTTTAGCAATGGCACATGCAATACATGATCCGATGTACTTCCTGACATCTTGTCGAAGATTTTGCCAATAGAAATACTTTTGCAGTACTCCCACTGTTTTCTCAACCTCGAAATGCCCAGTAGCCCGACTGTAGTGTACTTCCCAAATCATCTTGGCACGCTCGCTTGAAGGAACACAAAGGTGACCCAGGTGGCATAACAGGGCATCCTGGAGGTGAAAATCTGGAACATGCCGACCCTCCAAGAGTGTCTGGTATGTGTGGCCGAATTTTGGGTTTCTTTTGTAGAGAAGTGGCCAATCAGAAGTCTCGTGCCCACAAGAGTTGAGCATAGTGGTTAACGCCATGATTGGTGGTCGATTAAGGCAATCTGGAACATTATTGGTGCTTCCATTCTTATACTTGATATTCAAATGGAACTGTTGCAGGTATGTAGACCACTTCTGATGGAAATCATTCTACAATTTCCCTTGGGTCTGTATGAACTGCAGTGGTCGGTGGTCTATGTGGATGACCATTTCCTTCCCCAAAATGTAATGCTTCCATTTTCAGCAGGCCTGCACAATGGAATACATCTCTTTATCATAAGTGGGATACTTTCAGACTATGTCTGAAAGTGTTTCACTGTGATATGCCACTGGATGCCCATGTTGAATAAGGACTGCCCCGATAGCATAGTCAGAGGCATTTGTCTCGACCTCAAATGGTTTTTGTAAATCTGGTAACACGAGCATTGGTGGCGTGCAGAGGTGATCTTTCAAGTCTATGAATGCCTTTTGTTGAGATTAAGACCAAAAGAATTTTGCTTAGGCTCCTCCCTTGGTGACTTGACTCAAGGGCCAAGTGATATGAGAAAACCCCAACACGAACCTGCGGTAGAAGTTGGTAAGACCTAGAAAGCTGTGAAGCTCTATCAGAGTGGTTGGAGATGGCCAATCCCGAATGACGTGGATCTTGGCTGGATCCACATGCGCCCCCTGTTCATAAATAATGTGTCCCAGAAACTGAACCTGGGTCATGACAAAAGTGCATTTCTCCAAATTGGCACATAGCTTATGTTGCCACAGTGTTTGGAGAACCTGTTGGATGTGGTGGAGGTGCTCTTCCCAACTCTAGCTGAACATCAGAATTTCATCCAAGTATACCACTATAAATGAGTTGGTTAATGGCCGCAAGATGTCATCCATTAGCCTCATGAAGGTTGCAGGAGCATTCGTCAATCTGAAAGGCATAACCAACCTTCGAAAAGGCCCTCCTTGGCTTTGAAGGCAGTCTTCCACACATCAGAGGGTTCAATTGGTACCTGGTGATATCCTGACTTCAGATCGATCTTGCTGAAATATTTTGCCCCCTTTAGTTGGTCCAGGAGGTCATTAATCCATGGGATCGGGTACCTATTATGGACAATGATCTTGTTCAGTGCCCGATAGTCAATACAAAGTCTCCAAGTCACATCCTTCTTCTGTACCAACACGATCGGGCTCCCATAAGGCGATGAACTCAGACGGATGTGACCTTTCTGTAGCAACTCCTAAATCTGCCTCTTGATTTCATCGTTCTCCAGAATGGAGCGCCGATAAATTGGTCCATTGGGTAGTGGCACACCTGGGGTCAGATCGATGGAATGCTTGACCTAATAATGCAGAGGAACCCCTTCGGGGGAGGTGAAGATGTCCTCATACTCCTCCACGACCTTATCCATTTGTAGTTGTTGTGCAGAGGGGCCCTGTCTGGAGGCCGTGGCCACCGTCTTCTTCTTCCCTTGAGGGCGTATCATCAAGAAAACAAATTTCCCGGTTTTGGAAATGAGCTTACTACATTGTTTTGTAGTAAACAAAGAGATGGCGGTAGGGGGTGCTACCTCTGGTATCCTGTACAACTTATTTCCCAATGTAATAATAACAACACAAGGCCTTAATTCATACACAACATCTTGCTTCCACAGGTATGGTTGTCCTGGCAATACATTGTAGAAATTTTGAATAATAAACACATATTCAATGGAGATTATCCTGATCATGTACTATTTCAAAATACATACACAATACATAAGCTCCTCTACGTTGATCATCAATATAGCAGCATCAATAAAAATAAAACATCAAGAGCATGCACACATTAACACAGTATGTAACCCGGGGAAAGCTTACAGCTGAAAACCCCACACTATCTATATATTAATGATTGAGAACATGTAGCATTATAATAGTCAATACTTCTCACAAGTATACAGCACTATCTCCACCTGTTACACAATACAACTCAGATCTGATCTCCAAATTTATTCCACTGCTTGCCTACCTCCACTGTTCAATACCTGCTCAAGAATGGATGAGAATGGTTGAACCAAACTCGTATTTGCCTCAAAAGAATCACTCACACTGGGAATCACGTGAGCAGAGGCTATAATCACTTGGTATTGGCCAATTCTCATTGGCATAACTCAATCCCACTGATTGTGCAAATCCTCATACACAACTATAGTCACAATTGATAGCAATCTGATCCTCTAACACCTGGCCCTGTTGAACTGAACATGCACTGACATGCCACTGAGTTAACTGATGTATTCTTTAGTTGCATTATGAGTTAATAATTAGTTTAACAACTCAACATTAGTCTATTTGCAGTTAGACTAATTACAACTAGTTTAACCAAGTCAAACTGAACACAACTCCATCAACTCCACAATCAACTCCACCAAACTCAACTGATTGAGTTCTAATTGAAGTCATGCATGCAAAAACTCAACTGACCCACAAAGAAAACATATTTCCTTCTGACAGCTGCATGTGCCACATCTGTAGCTCAATCTGAAGTGCTCCAAGATAATAAGATAAATTTTATAGTCTAAATATTATTATGAGCTAATAATATTTGACTGCTCTATAATTAGACTAGACAACGTCACCGCTGTTGTCTAAAAATAGAAGTCCATCTATTTTTTCCAACTTGACCAATCATCCATAAATAGCATCGTGCAACTCATAGACATGATCCATATGTCTAAAAATAGACATAGTCTAAAAATAGACTTTGCGCCATAATTTGCCTTCGGGCCCACTTAGTGAAGGTGACTCTTTTCACTAAGCTCCATCATCTTGTTGCAATCTCAACACTCCCTCTCGACAAGATATGGATTATCAACAATCCCTATCTTGCCTTGGTGGTATTCGAATTTGCTCCTGGTGAGAGCCTTTGTCAGAATATCAGCATCATGATACTCCCGTTGGAAGGTATGAAAGTAACATGATCCTCCGCTGCACACAATCTCTGATATGATGGTACCTGATGCCCTTGCTGCCATATACTCGGCCTCTTGAGGTCCCTGCCCAATCTGCATCCATGAAGCCACATAGCTTCACCTCATCCAATCCATATCCCGATGTGCCTCTCTTGAGCCTGCACTCATGTGACTCCACCAATTGCTGGTAACCAGTGGCATCAACTACCTCCGCTGAAGTAGCATCCTCCTTCCTCCAACCTTTAGGAAGGAACGTAGTCTTCACATCCAACTAATGAATGTGCCATCCCATCTACGCTGAGAGAGCAAGAATTGTCTGTATGGAAGAATACCTTGCGACAGGTGCAAAGGTCTCCTCATAATCGATCCCCTCTATCTGTGAAAAGTCTCGGGCAACAAATCTTGCCTTGTACTTCTCCACACTCCCGTCAGCTACCTGCTTAACTTTGTAGATCCATCTCCAACCCACCACTGATTTCCCTTCCGGTCTAGGAACAATCTCCCATGCACTATTTCTGACAATAGAATCATACTCTTCCACCATGGCGTCTACCCATGCGGGATCCTCCACAGCTTCCTCGAAAGAGGATGGCTCAGTCACAACACACTTGCTCACAAGAGCCATGTATCCAGTGTACCGATCAGGTGACTGTCTCTATCTACGCTAGGCTATAGTTAGTCCTACAACTTTCTCTACATCTTGAGCCAGTCGCTTAGCTTTTGTCAAGCGCTTTCGCCCTCTAATGGTTGGCGCTGCTTGAGTGGTCTCTTCCACTCCATGAACCTCGTCATGTGGCTGATCCACATCCTGAAGCTCATCCTTAGGAACTAATAGCTCCTCATCTGCATGCAAGTGTAGCTCCCTCTCAAGCGAACACTTCATGGCTTTCTCCTCCTAAAATTTTATATCCTGTCGCATAACAGTTTTACCACTGTTTGGAAAATACACACGATAGTTGTGGGGCGTATCAGTGTACCCCACAAATATCCCAACCTCTGCGGTCAGCTCCAACTTCTTCCTGGCATCCTTCGTCACATGCATGTAAACGTTAGCACCAAAAATCCTCAAATGATAAAGATCAGGCTTCTTACCAGAATAAGCCTCCTCGGGTGTACTCATGCCAAGTATCTTATGAGGACAACAGTTATGCACATAAACTGATGTATTGCATGCTTTCGCCCACAAGTGAAGGGGTAGGCCTTGATCATGCAACATCGCCCGTGCAACAACCATGATCGTTCTGTTCTTCCGCTCAACTACCCCATTCTGCTGTGGGTTATGGGGAGCTATGAGCTCTCTTCGAATCCCTTCTACCTTGCAGAAGTCCTTGAACTCGTCCGAGATGAATTCACCACCATTATCACTCCTAAGAGCCTTCACCTTCTTCCCCGACTCCTTCGCGACGAGTGCTTTGAATTCACAGAACTTTGAATATGTCTCGCTCTTCTTCTGCATGAAGAAGATCCAACACTTACGAGAGAAATCATCAACAAAAATCACATAATACCTGTGTTTTACTGTCGAAGCAACTAAGAAAGGCCCACACACGTCTATGTGAATTCTCTCAAGGATCATCGTGGCGTGACTATCCTTCTTGTGAAAGGTGGCTTTCACAAACTTCCCCAAAGTACACCCGTTGCACTGATCTGACTGCGCAAGTGTGCCTTTAGGAAGCCCTATAGTGATCTGCTGTAGTATCTTCAAGGCTCCATGGGAAGGTGACCCAATCTCCTGTGCCACAACTCGCCATCATCCCGGCTCACCAATCCTTCTGCCTTGCCTGCCATTGTTGCACATCCATCTACATGCAACTGATAAAGGTTCCTTACTCGAATCCTTATCTTCCGGGTCTCACCAGTTGTCTTGCTGCGTAGGAAAGCTTTTCCCTTTCTGAAAACAACATCATACCCCTTGTCTTCTAACATCGCCACAGAGATAAGATTCTTCTTCAATCCTGGAACATGCATGACTTCCTTCAGTACGAAGGGTTTACCAGACTCCCTCTCAAGGGAAATGGTACTGATACCGGTCACATTGTTACCATCATTTCCCATCTCAATGTGCACTCCAAGATCTTTGTCCTCTAGATCAGAAAACAAATCTCTATCTCCCGTCATGTGAAAAGACGCACCACTGTCCAAGAACCACACCGATCCCATCACACTTGAAACCAAGCATGTGATCAATGAAAAATCAAGCTCAAACTGTGAGGCTAGAGCCTCTCCTACTGCAGATCCAACAACTTGCTTTTTCTTCTTCTTCTATGGACAATTAGTGGCATAGTGTCTGTGCTGGTGACAGTGAAAACACTTCACCTTTGGCATGTCCTACTTCTTGCCTTTCGTACCAGACTGAGAAGCTTTCTTGATCTTCCCTTTCTTTGCTTTAGCAGCCAAAGCACAATTTTATTCATCAGCTCCCTTTGATGAAGATCCATCCCTAGTACTCCGCCTAATCTCCTCCTGCACAAGATCTGACCACAGTCTTTCCCATCCTGACAATTTCTCCCGACCATTGATAGAGTCCTGATAGGAATGCCAACTCTTCGGAAGACCAAGGAGAGCCAATCTCACCATGTCCTCATCATCGACAATAACCCCCACACTTCCCATCTCATCTCGACACTGAGTGAACTTCGTGAGATACTTGGGCATACTGTCACCCTTTTCACATTTGATGTTTCTGAGTTTATCTTTGAGTTCCAGCTTCCTCTGATCTCTCTTGCTTTGGAATAATTCTGTTAACGATTTCCACATCAAATATGGAGTAGCCTTTCCATGGAGGCTGGACACAATGTGATCCTTCACGCCCTCCAATAGAATCCTTTGACATTTTGCGGTCTTCTTTTGCCAAGCATCAGCTTGAGTAGCATCAGTAGGCTTTGGGACATCCGTCTCTATGAACTCCTTCAGCCCGTTATCATCCAATACTGCCTCCATCCTGTCCTTCCATGCAATATAGTTCGTACTGCCCTCAAGGGCATACTCCAATTGCAATCCTGTGAAAGACATCTTAGTTTTGACACCAAGAAAACACTGCTGCAAATTCAAATTCCACCAGCTCCAACTCAATTGCTTCCGTTCTAGAATTCGTGAGAACAAGCTATTTCTTGTACATAGATCGACTGTATGGGCATTCACCGAATATCTCACCTTCCATAGGAAGGATGAATCCAGAGGCTACCTGGCTCGATTACAGACTCCGCCTAAAGAAATAGAATGTAAACACTTCCTGAATAGTAGATCTGATGATCAACAGCTCCGATACCATGTAGAAATTTTAAATAATAAACACATATTCAATGGAGATTATCCTGATCATGTACTATTATGGAATACATACACAATACATAAGCTCCTCTACGTTGATCATCAATATAGCAGCATCAATAACAATAAAACATCAAGAGCATACACACATTAACACAATATGTAACTCGGGGAAAGCTTACATCTGAAAACCCCACACTATCTGTATATTAATGATTGAGAACATGTAACATTACAATAGTCAATACTTATCAAAAGTATCCAACACTATCTCCACCTGTTACACACAATACAGCTCAGATCCGATCTCCAAATTTATTCCACTGCTGGCCTGCCTCCACTGCTCAATACCTAATCAAGAATGGATGAGAATGGTTGAACCAAACTCGTATTTACCTCAAAAGAATCACTCACACTGGGAATCACGTGAGTAGAGGCTATAATCACTTGGTATTGGCGAATTCTCATTGGCATAACTCAATCCCATTGATTGTGCAAATCCTCATGCACAATTATAGTCATAATTGATAGCAATCTGATCCTCTAACACCTGTCCCTGCTGAACTGAACATACACTGACATGCAACTGAGTTAACTGATGTATTATTTAGTTAAATTATGAGTTAATAATTAGTTTAACAACTCATCATTAGTCTATTTGCAGTTAGACTAATTACAACTAGTTTAACCAAGTCAAACTAAACACAACTCCATCAACTCCACAATCAGCTCCACCAAAATGAACTGATTGAGTTCTAACTGAAGTCATGAATGCAACAACTCAACTGACCCACAAAGAAAATGCATTTCCTTCTGACAGCTACATGTGCCACATCTGTAGCTCAAACTGAAGTGCTCTAAGAGAATAAGATAAATTTTATAGTCTAAGTATTATTATGAGCTAATAATATTTGACTGCTCTATAATTAGACTTGATAGTGTCACCGCTGTTGTCTAAAAATATAAGTCCATCTATTTTTTCCAACTTGACCAATCATCCATAAATAGCATCTTGCAACTCATAGACATGATCCATATGTCTAAAAATAGACATAGTCTAAAAATAGACTTTGCACCATAATTTTCCTGTGAGCCCACTTAGTGAAGGCGACTCTTTTCACTAAGCTCCATCATCTTGTTGCAATCTCAACATACATCACAAACTTCAAGGGGAGAAATGTCACACGATACCTCATCCATGAAGGGCTTGATGTTGTATGAAAGGTAACATTGCTGGCTCACGCGAAGATCCCGTCCTTGGTGAAGCCACCCGATGGTGTACGGTTGTGGATGTGCTATGGTCAATAAGCCTAACCGTTTCATGACCTCTGCCGAAATGAGGTTATTTTGGCTCCTGCTATCGACAATGAACTGTAATGGGGAGCCATTTACCCACATCTGGGAGTGGAGGAGATGCTCTTCCTCCTCTGGATCTTCTGGTTCCTTTTTCTGGATCTTGGTGGTAGCAACAGTTGCGTTGGGATCCGCATCAATGATCCGATTCCCTTTGTCATTCCCCTTGTCGGGTTCTGACTCAAAGTCGGAAAACGCATCTGATTCTGAAACCTTTAGCTCAGCCACCAGTGACTGCTTGGCTCGACACTCACTTGTGTTGTAAGTGGAGCTCTTATGGAACTCACACCATTTTCCCGTGTCCTTTTTGGACTTCATGGCATTGTTATTTGGCTGCAGCTTTGGTGGGTTGTCTTGGGCTTCCTCGCCTTGGCTTTGTCCTTTATTCTGTGATTTAGGGGCACCTTTCCCTTGCTTCGGATTCACAGATAAAAAGTCTCGCTTCTTTTGTTTAAACTTATGCTCAATCTTGATGGTATATCGGTATGATGTGACATGCCGAGCGAGGAGATGTTCAGGAATTCTATTTCTTCTTGGATGTACTTGTGTAGGCAGTCGCGGTATTTGAGTATCAAATGCTGCTCCGAATCCTTGATACCCAACTTTGAGCGAAGGGTATGGAAAAGATTGGTGAACTCTGGCACGTCTTGGTCCCTTCCCTGCTGCAGTATGGTCCACTTTATGTATTCATCCGCATAGCTTCCAACAGGGTAGTACTATTCCTTGATGGCATCCCAAAATGAATTCCAGGTGGGTGTGTCTGAAAATAGTGAGCCAATATTTTCATCCTTCTGCTCGCATTCGGTTTCCCACCAGTCCTTGATGTAGAGGGCTGCTTTGAGAAACAATCTTTTCCTGACTCGAAAATTCATGAACAGAAAAATAACCCTCTAACAAATTTAACCATTTATCTACGACATCTATTTCTATCTAACCCTCGAATATGGGGATTTAAAAATTAAATTGTACCTTAAAGGGCGTGGCATTTCTAGAGTAGCTGGTGGAAGCTGATGCCTTGCTTCTGGGTAGCCGCTAAAGGATTTGGGCAAAGTTGTCCATCATCGCATTCCGTTGTTGCTCGAGGGCTTCTTCAAGCAAGATTTTGATAGGATCTCCTTCCCCCTTGTCTTTCTTCTCATCCGCCATGGGATGCCGTCGGGATTTGCGAGGCTGGTCTTGCAAAGGTTCGACTAGTTCAAGCCCTAACTCCTTATATCCCGACCTCATTGGGGACATGCAAAGAAAAATAGAGAAAAAGAAAACCGATCTGATACCACTAATCTGGACTTAAACAAGAACGCAAAAAATTACAGAGATAACTATAAACACAGATATCCAGTGGAAATAATACTTCATTTCATTAATGTAAAGTACTTAAATATGCTTACAAACAGTAATGGAAATAAACTAGCTAGGGTGATGGTAGCTTATCTCTGAGAAGAGATGTGGTGGCTACATGCCTTTGAACTATGTTACAATGAGGCTCGAAGGCCTATTTATTATTGAGAAACAATGGAAATCCTTTAACATTCCAAAACCTAACCCTAGAAGATGAAACGCCAAACTGTGGGCCCCATTTGGGTAAATTGGTACACCAAGTTCTTGGGGTCGTAACTTTGGCATACGATCTTCGTTTCACGTGTACCATAGCTCATTAGAAAGATCTATCTGAGCACTACCACTTTGGGAAGGGAAACATTAGTCCATGGACCCATGTTGCCCCCAGATTTCCCAAAAAACGTCGTTTAGGGCCTCAAAAGGCTTCGAAAGTTCAGGACTCGAAAAACTACTAAAAATAGTAAGTTGTGCTACAATTAAGGAAACTGAAAATGCTGAGAGAAACAATGGTGGGGGTCCAGGTGGACTTGCCAGGTGGCCACCAATATCCACCTAGATCACCAACCACTTTTACTAACTGGCACATGTGGATAATATTTCAGATGTTGGCAAAAATCACAAGCATCATTCTCATTATAGGATCCATGTCCTGTGTACTGATCATGCCCAAATAATGGTTTCATCTTTGAGGTACTTTTTGCTACTTCCAGGACAAAATACTCACTAGTTTGTTCCTCCACAATACGGTGCAACTGCAGGTGCAGTTTCCTTTTCTCCTCCTCTACAACTTTGAGTAATCTTCTTAGCTTGACATTCTCCATTCGAAGAGATATATTAATCTACTCCAACTCTTGGAGTCTTCGCGCTTTAGTTTCTTGCTCATACTTGAAATCCGGTCATAACCTTCTTTGATACCACGTTATATGAAAATGGAAAACTTCAATCACCCTCTGACACTTTGCAAACCTGATAAACTTGGGTCTTTAAATGTAAAATTAGTTTTGAAACCTCTTCAAAGATGAGTTTTTAAGTTTTCACATGAACTTAAAATTGAAACAAATTCATATGCAATTCAAGATGATAATCAGAACACAATGAAACCTCGGGCCCTCTTCCAATGGCTAGGTCGTTTTACTAATCTCAATAGCAAATGAGCACATTACAAATTGTTGACTCTGGAGTGGCGTTATTTCTCCTACAAAGAAATGTTCTTATACAAAGAAATATCACCCAAAAAGATGAATCCCTACAGCAAGTCATGATTATGTCAACAGAAAAAGGACTCTCTCACAATAGCTCATTGTACTCATTGTACTCTCACAACTAATTCACAATGAAGTTTTGAAAATGGATTTTCCCATAAGAACACTAAGAAAATACTGAAAATAGTTAAGCTGTTGAATTAATAGATGCTACTTGGAAGGCTGGAAAACCTCTATCTAGGCTTTATCCCCGCTCAAATGTGCCTCCATCTGGCCTCAAAACTATGTATATGTCTAGTACTATAGGACTTTACTCTACAAAAATTCCATTATACAATGCTCAAATCATATATTTTATGCTTCCATTGAGTTCAAAACACTCAAAAACCTCTATCTAGGCTATTCTTGAGCTTAAAAAGGTTAAAAATTGAGCAAGATATGTTTCTTGGAACAAAGATTTCTTATATGTCCTACAAAATGGCAAAATTCACTATCTGGGAAATGAATTCTGCCTCTCTTCCAACTGCCGAGTGAAATTTTGCCTGCCGCCAGTGCGATTCCTGTTGAAAAGGGCACAAATTATCGCCTAGTTAAAAGCACCAATTACCGTTAGCATTAGAATCGGGTCACATTAAAGGCCATATGGCCATGGTTCGAGGCTAACCTCTCACCCCTGTCGGCTTAGCTCTCGCTCTGATAGGTTCTGTGTTATGCAACCGGCTCACAAAAAGATAGAAAATATAGATCAACGACTTCAAAATCAGTCTCTTCGAGGGGGGAACCTCCTTTACATTACACAAATTAACAACTCTTGGATGATTCAAATGACCAAACCTCCTTTCAATAAATAGGAGTCTAAGGGGTCACAATATAATCAGAGCCAAAATAACAATAATAATGTGATGGCACAACAATAACAATAAGGGCTACAATGACAATAATAAGGGGGAATACACTAGTATTGTAGGGACCTAACATGCCCCTCTCCTTCAAAAAATTGTTGTCCTCAATGCTTGAGTATTTTTGGATGTTTCTATATAAAATTCTCATCCTCCCATATGAAATATTTAGTGGGTAAGTTCTACTTGATGAGATAATCTGAAATTGATTGATTTCGTAGCTGTTGAGTTCTTGTTTTTATGAGTGCTTCAGGTTCCATAATGATTTTTCCTTCCTCATTAAGTTCTGGCAATATTTTTTGAATTGGGAGCTTGTCACCTATAACCTTCTTTAAGAATGAAACATGGAAAACTGGGTGCACTCGGGAAGATGCAGGAAGCTTTAATTTGCATGTCATCTTACCAATATTTTGCAACACCTTGTACGAACCATAATATTTGGTGATAATTTATTATCATTCTTAGCTTGCTTCAGGGACATTTGTTTGTATGGTTGTAGTCGTAGAAATACCTAGTTACCTACATCAAAACTTATTTTGCTGCGATGTTGATATGCCTGTATTTTCATTCTATTCTGTGCCAAAGTGAGGTTATCCTTTAAGAGTTGAAGAACTTGTTGTTGATGCTTGATGTGATCTTCCATTGTTTGGACCTTCAAATTTTCTCTTAAATATGATGTGATGGATGGTGTATGATATCCATAAAGTGCTATAAATGGGGTCATTTTTGCTGCAATATGAAAGGAAGTGTTATACCACCATTCAGTCAGAGGCAACCACTTGACCCATTGTGTTTGTTTATCAGATACAAAGCAATGAATATATCCTTCCGAATATTTGTTAACTATCTCAGTTTTCCCATCAGATTGAGGATGATAAGAGGAGCTATGAGCTAATTTAGTACCCAGAAAAGAAAATAATTTCATCCAAAAATTTCCAGTGAAAAGGGGATCTTTGTCACTTACAATAATCTTTTGGTTTCCACGTAGCTTTTGTATTGTTTCCATAAATGTAGTAGAAACTGTACTGGCTTTAAATGGATGAGATAATTCACAAAAGTGTGTGTACTTGGTAAGTCTATCAACTACCACCATGATGACACTCTTTCCTTCAGAATTGGGTAAACCTATGATAAAATCCATTGAAACCTCCACCCAACGTTGACTTGGAATGGATAAAGGTTGTAACAAACCCGGGGTCTTAATTGTCTCAACTTTATTTTGTTGGCAAACCAGACATTCCACCACAACTTTTTGAATATCAGAGTTAAGGCCATCCCAAAAAATTCCTTCTTAACCCTTTGGTAAGTTTTTAAAAATCCCGAGTGCCCTCCTAATGGAGACATCTGCAATTCCAGAAGAATCTTTTGTTTGAGTTGGGAATTCTTACAAAGGTATAACCGATCTGTGTACCATAATGAATCATTTTTCTAGCTAAATATGTCAGATGTACTAGGATCTTGCTACAACTTTTGAATGAGTGCCCACACTTCTTCATCATTCTTCCATTCATCCCTTGTTTCATTTATCCAATCTGGTTGGATAATAGAAATGGCACAAAGCAATGCTTCCACATCCTCATCCTTTCTTGAGAATGCATCTACAACAACATTTTGCTTCCCTTTTTTGTAGATGATTTCAAAAGTCATAACCCAACATCTTTGTGACCCACTTTTGTTGCTCTTCAGAGGATAATCTTTGTTCTAAAAAGTATTTAAGGCTATCATGATCCATTTTTGCCTTGAAGTGTCTTCCCATTAGGTAGGGTCGCCATTTCTTAAGTGCATGGAGTATTGCCAACATTTCCTTCTCATAAATAGCTTTGCTTAAAAATTTTCCCTTGATTGGATGAATTTCAAAAGCAATGGGTCTTTCATCTTGCATTAGAACAGCACCAATTCCATTTCCTGAAGCATCACATTCCACAATAAAGGTTTTTGTGAAATCCGGTGTAGCTAAGACCGGTGCTTGGCACATTGCCTCTTTAAGATGTTCAAAGGCCTTTGTTGCTTCCGGAGTCCATGAAAATGCATCTTTCTTCAATAATGTTGTTAGAGGTGCTGCTATTCTCCATAATTCTTAACAAACTTGTGATAATACCCTGTCAACCCGAGAAATCCTCGCAGATGCTTTATGGATGTGGGGATTTTGCATTCCTTAATGGCTTTAATTTTG
>APFE031025924.1:180285-202757 GCA_000404065.3 Pinus taeda
TAAACAAATTAACAGACCTTTAATAAACAATTCATATATAGATTTAGTTAATAATTTAATAAATGAATGACTTACTGTTTTTAAATTACCATTAAAATTATTTATTTATTCATCCTATTATTATTTTTGGAAAAAAGAATAGATAATTTATGTAACTTAAATTACTTCTTCATAAGAAATCATTCAAACAAATAATAAATTTATAATAACCATTAGTATTATTAAATAAATTACTTACGATACTATTCTTCGTACCTAATTTTACTAATTTCTAGAAATAGAACATTATATTATTAATTTTTATATTACAAAAATATTAATAATAAATTCATAATAACCATTAGTATTATTTCATTAATAACCTAATGTTACTTAATTAAATAAATTACTTAGGTTACTAGTCATTGTACCTAATTTTACTAATTTCTAGAAATAGAACATTATATTATTAATTTCAATATTATAAAACAATAATAATATTAAATTTATTAATATAAGTTTGACCTTGGTCCTAGAGTCAAAAATAGCCGTTATGTAGCTGTTGGAGTCTCTGCTCAGTCTAGTTAGCATGCTAGGCCAGATCTGTTTCTTCAACTTGTCCTGATGATGAACCACACTAGTTGGTTCGAAACGCGTCGACAAAGGTCTTTTTCATGTGATTTACGCCGAAGCTCTTCTTATAACTATGATCAATCACAGAAGCCTCAATTCTACAATTCTTAAGATGTCATGATTAAACATACCATCCATCATTAAATGTAGAAATTACATTTTAAGTTAAGGAATTGTATATATGCATTTTCTATATGTAGTTGAAATTATTCCTATAGTTATTCCTTTTTCATTTGATACAATTACATTTTTTTAATTAAATAAAGAAAATATTTCAAATACATGTCATGAATAATCTATTTAAAATGGTGATTTATGTTTATGTCTTTAGTGGAAATCGGTAAACCACTTCTCATTTCAATTTTGGAAAAGAAAATGTAAGAAAATTTACATAGGAGATATATGAATGCTTTTGTTGTAAAGAAAATATATAAAGGTACATTGGATGTTGGAAATTTTATTATTACTTTTTAAAAACATCAACAAAATTAAATTGTCAAATTAATTACGCTAAATGCATTTTCTAAGGGGGGCATAGAGCTTTGTCATCTATCCATAACCACTTTGGAATCCACTTTGTGTCCAACTGCTATCTATCCAACCATCCACCGATCTTCTTACCATTCATGGGCCATACAATATCACACTTTGATTATGTACCCATCTAATCTACACCTTTGCAAAACTAATTTGTTTTGGAGATAGCCGAAATGTTCCTAAAACAATCTGTTGGGATTTTTCCTATACATTGATGTACCATCATTTGACCTGTTAAGGGGTTAGGAATTTTAAAGCAAGGAGGCTAACATGGTTTTTTGAGTTCTTGTGATAGGGCCTCTACCACCATGTGCAAAATAAAGTTGAGAAAGATATGAGCTCCCTTCATCTTTAGAGTGGTTTTTTCATAAACCAGGGTCACTTCTTCTATTGTATCAAACATTCCAAACCATATCCATGCTTATTTTCAAGATGAATATATGTTATGAATCCCCCCCATGGGTACCTTTGCACCCCTCTATATTTTGCCTTTGTACGCAAGGAAGTTATTTTCCTCTCTTTTTCAATCTTTGGTAGTTCAACAATCATTTACTAGGGTCAAAAACATCTTTGATTAACATATTTCCATGCTCCACCATCGTCGAAGGCTTGGGGAGCCCTTAGAGATTCTTATTGAATTTATGTTTACTAATTACAACTTCCAAAAAATGGACATGCATTCACGTCAGTTCTCTCTTCCATTACATTGAGGATTCACCTAATTTGGACCTAAGTTTTTCTTTGTTACTATTTGTTTCTTCATAATTTAGGGACTTCATTGTGCTCACTAATCTTATGACCTATGGTGGATACTATTTCATTACTCAACTCTTTATTTTCATCTTGATGTAATCATTCATGGTCATCATTGTTTTATGTTTGGAATTACATGGAGCATTGAATGGAAATGATCAAATGGGTCATATTTCACAAATTAAGGGTTTTAAATGGCCACATTTTTATCCAAGTATTTTAATGAAGATTTGGTGTGGTCTATCTATCTACAACTATTTATCATGGTTGGGAATTGCAATGTGTAAGTTGGAAGTAAGAAGACATCACTGACAAAGCCACCCACTGAAGTAACATCCACATAAAAAACACACATGTGACTAATAACAAGACATGAATCCCCACTTAAACCAAATGGAAGAATCAATATTTTGAAGCCTTAATTTTGTTATTTATGGGCTTAGATTTATGCAAGGTATGGATTTGAGGGCCAACAAGCCAAGGTCAAGGGCAAGCACCGAAAATCCCAATTTTGGAGACAAAGTTGAAGCGGAGGCCTTCAGTTATATTTTTTAGTAGCAAACCACCACCAAGGTTCAATGTTAAAATATCATCCTAACAATTATTTTTTGTCTTTAAATAATTTCTTTTCTAACAATAAGCTTCTTGGTGCTCATTTGAATCTATGGTTTCATATCTCTATTTGAATTGTAATAGTGACCCATAAAAATGTCACGATACATAATGATGCTCTATGTCCTTGTACTCCAATAGTCATTGGAAGGATCTCTTTTATATCACCATTTTATTGTTCTTGAAAGCTCCATTAGAAACACTAATTAGAGTTGACTTAACAAAGAACAAGTAGCTCAAAAACTCCTACATTGCATCCTTCCATTTTATGTGCATTCACATTTATCCTTACTAAAAAACACCTTTTGAAGATTCATTTTTCTCAAAAAATGGATCCTCCCATCTTTAAATAATGTAACTATTTGAAGTTCCTTTCCCCTTTGGGGGTATCCTAGTTATATTGTTATAGTGTAGTCTTAAATTAAAGGCAAAATATGGAGTTATTATTATTCCAACAAAGAAATTGTTATAAAAATATCAAATTGTATCATTAAAGGTTAGTATAACCCAATGAGAAAGAAGAATAATTGCTGAAAGGTTAAAATAAATTAAGTTATAACATATAGTTAAGAATGTGTGAAAATATTATGTTTAATAGGAATATATAAATTATGAAAATGGTTCAATATATAAATCATGAAAGGGTATATACTAATATTATTAGAGAAGTAATAAGGTATTTAAATTATTTTTATAAAAATAAATTCAAGGTAATAATAAGGTTAATGGAAATATTAAGAAAGAAAATTTTATAATCAATTAGAATTAAAGAGGGTAATAGTTAAAATGTTGAGTAAATGAGGAGGATTAAGATATAAGATATGATATAATAGAGAAATATAAGTGTTAAAATTAAAATATGGTCATATTAGATTAAAAGAAAGGGTGGGTTTACATTTGAGGTGATTAGAGGAGAAATGATGGATAGTAGTGTGAAATTGTTAGGGTGTAAGAGAATGTACACTTTCACAATCCATAATCATAGTAATGTTTTAAATATGGAATTCATTATTATTTAAGTGGATTGAGGATGTCTAACATTTTTTGTGGACACTCCACCCATCCTCAGGGACCAACGAAGCAAAGTGATTAGAAAAGAGTAGACACTCCATCCATCCTTAGGGACCAACGAAACAAATTGATTAAAGAAAGAGAGATGTTAAGATTTTTAGGTCAAAAGGAACATTAGAATTCAAAGAACAAATGGTCAATCATAAAGACTAATGTGAAAAAAACATTATAGTACTGAAAAATGAATAAACAATTGGAAAAATAGTTATTTTAAAGATCCAAATAAATTTAATTAAATTGAAAACTATAATTTGAGTCGACCAATAATAACTTGGGGTATTTCGAATTTCCTCTCATAACGGATCCCCTTGTTGTAGAGTTCCAATCTAGGCAGGGGTATTGAGCAGTGAGCCTTTGTGATTTCAAGTGATAATCTAGTTGGCACATTTGATAAGCGGCGCTATGGTGTTGGTAGGTGGTGAGAGATAGTGGTAGCACTGGTGCACAGGCACTATTTATGGCAATCTCATGGGTAATTTTCACTCGCCTTAAACACTTTGGCTTTCATTTAATTTCCTTTCCTATTCCTTGTCCTCTGTGGTTCATCTTCTCAAAAGAATGTGGGGTTTTATATCAAAGTCTTGTTGTGGAGGGGTATAGCATGTTATTCTTCTGGGTGCCATTGTTATGTAGTGGCAGGGCGGTGTGAAGGGAAGGCTAGTCTTTTTCCCATTATTGAGGTATGAACATGCCCCTTCTGGTGGACTTAGAGCCTTGTCTTCTCAGTCCACTCCGTTCTCTTTTGTGAGTTTCATTAGAGGTTTCTTTGTGGCAGCACCAATAGAGGTTCAAGTTTTCAGTCATGCATCTGAAATTTGACCAGGACTCCCTGATGATGGTGTATCGAACTCTGGTTTATTGTCTCAACCAGAGGTGGATAACAGAGGGATGCAACTTGTGTTTTGGTAGTAGTTATGTTCTTGGTTCATATTATTTGGACATCAACTGCTTTAACGAAGAGTCAACGAAGGGCCACATAGGCCTCAGTGGTCAAGACATTAGGAAGCCTATGTTCAAGATGGCGGGAGCGATGAATATGCGTCGAGTCTAGCAAAACCTCATGGCTCAAAAGCGAGGTCCTCGAGAGATAGTGGGTCCTCCATTGGCATCCCTTCTACTTCAGGACGAGAAACCTCCATATCATGATGACTTGGTCCTCATCCTTTGTCAATTGCATGCTTCTATTGTCCATTTGGATTGGGCTCCCCAAGATGATCACAATGATATCCTGGAATTCATGGAAAATATGCAGCAAAATTTGTTGGAATTCATGGAACATATGCAACAAAATTTGTTGCAAACTCATGATAGATTTGTTGCTTTGGTGAGAGTACACAGGCTCAACAAAGGCGATTCCAAGACCAATTGGATTGGTTGGAAACCCAAATTGCTCATATTAAGGGTCATGTACATTGTGACTTTAAAGCCCCGTCTCCTCTAGGTTCAACGCCAAATCATCCAATTTTGGTTGATTCAGATGAAAATTGTTGTGTTGTGGTGTTTCCTTCTACTATATTTTTTAGAAATGGGTACTTGGTAGTGTAGGAAGGTCATTGTCTTTTTGGCAGTTTATTTTGTATTTGGGTATATACCCCCATTGACCAACAAATTTAGTAAGAGTGACGCCAACATGTTTTTTGATAAATGGTTGCACAAATGTAATCTTCTAAAGTAATAGAAATCCTTGATTTACAAAAAAAAATATAATATATATTATTAAAAATGATTTCAAACAAGAAATTTATTAAATAATTAGTGAAAAAGAGATAGAGACCAAAGGTAGAAATCAATGTTTAAGGCTGTAAATGGGAGGTTTCCAAGAATGGCTTAATTTGTAGGCTTAATTAAAGTTATTCATATGTTTTTCAATTTTTGGTGCTTCACGGATAATTTGAGTGGAATAGAAGGGGGTGGGGGCGATTTGAGTAGAATAGAAGGTGGTGGGATCAGGGGCAAGTATTTTAGCTTGGTCAAAGCATATGTTTAGTTTTGAAGGAATGTTGATAAGGGCAAATTTTGAAAATCGGTTATGATGTATGTCTACGATGTGTTCTTTCAAACCATTTTTTTATGGATCTACTAGTTTTTAAGGTGTTTTTATAAATTTTATATTTAATAAAAATTCATAATTTAATAATATAAATAAATGATAAATCTAAATAAATTTAAAAATAAAATAAAAAATTACCGTATAATTATAACACAAGATTAGATAATATCACACTAGCTACCACTATTCACCTCAATTTCAAGATATTCAAAGATTCCTACCCTTTTGAGCTTATAAGATTTTTGTCAACACGAATGTTCAACTTGTACATTTTTTTTCCACACGGACTAACATGTCCTTGAAGAATAGAAATCAGGTGGAGGGGGGTTAGACCCACTAGCTTCCACTCAAGTTATTATCCTTTAACATAACACAAGATTAACTAATAATTAATTTCACATTATAATAACCTCTTATTATTATTACTTTATTACTTTATTACGTATAATTATATATATCCTAATTAATAATTATATTACTTAGGAATCATAATTGTTTCATTATTAACCCTTTATAATAATATTAATAATAATTAGTCCATGAGGTCTTGGATAGATAGTGATTGGGTGCTCTATTAAGGTACTCCTAGATGTTAAGTCACCAGTTCAATTCCCTGCCATATTCGGGTGTTATTATTGGACATGACCATGATGTAGCCTCAACAATGTCAAACTTACAAAAAATATTAATAATAATTAGCTCATGGGTATAGAATAGACGGTGACAAGGAGTTATCTTAAGCCACTTTGTGGTGAAGAGGTCATCGGCTCGAAACCACACAGACAAAAATCCAACCATGCTAAGGGTTGGTGTGGCCCAAACTGTGATTCCTAGCTGATTTTGATAGCTTATACTTCTAGATCGTGGCTACTCAAACCACAAATTAGATGTGTCAGTCATCTCAAAGCTCACATTACCTAACACATACATACAGACATATATATTAATTAATTAATTAATTAATATAATAATTAAAACTTTATATACTGAATATTAATAAAACAAAATTTTAATAATATAAATAAAAAATAATAATTTAATCCTTAAAAATAAAAATTCAAAAGTCTAATTCATTTAAGTAAATTTAATTTACTATTCTTAAAAAAACATTGTTATTTAATTCTCTCTTGAAAAATAGCCTTCTTAACCCCAACGCCATTATCTTTCCTTCAATTTAATTGATTGCTCTTTGACATTATTGCTTTTAATTATTTCTCTAAAATAAAATGGTCCTTTCCATCTCTTCTCTCTTCATGGTTACCTTTTTTAGCCATTACCCCCTCCCCCATCTTTCATTTTTTCTATTTAATCTACTATGACTCTCTTCATATTCATTTTTTTTTCTATTTAATCTACTTTGACTCTCTTACATTCATTCAAAAACTTCATTTGTTCTTGATGATGAGTGGAGTGTCTACTCTAAACAGATGTTTTATGCATTTGTCACAGCCTTCTCCAGAATCAATTGTATATGACATTAATTCAAACTATGAAAGCCTAGACTCACAAATGTTATCATTTTAGAGACTACGTGAACAAAAAAAAGAGAGAGAACCTGATTTCCTTGGGTTTAGTGGATGTCTAATGTCTTCTCTTAAAAATTTTCATTGAAATACATATTTGTGATGAATGTTGATAATAATTTTTCAATGCCATTGCAATTTACACATATAACACATGACTAATTGTTGTGTGTTTTTATAAAATCAAGAAAAGAGGTGCAAAGATAACAAAAATAAATAAAAATTGACATTATGACTTATGTGAACACATTAAGTATTGTCATGTCAATTGTCATATAAGAAAGAATAAAAAATGCACATAACATGTTATAACTTGAGATGTTCCTAGGTTGAACAAAAACATGCCAAGAACATTTTGAACCAACCTTTAGATTGCAAGTTGGCCCTTCAAGTCAGAGGGGCCTCCCTATGAAACTTGTTGCTCACTATCACTAAATAACAATTTGAACATTAAAACACATTGGATAGACTTAAATGATAAAAAATAGAGTATCAGGGTTGAGAGTAATGATGACATAGGTTTGGATTTAAAATAAGTAATTTCAAAGGTCAGAAAATTAGTCCATTGGGCATGGAGTCTCATTGACTTGATCACAAAATCTAAAGATGATGGGTGGGAGACCACTAGAAGACATTTAAACTTTAGACCTAATAGAAAGCACTATAATCTTGTTTAGGTGGAAGTACACTAGAAGACATTTAAACTTTAGACTTAATAGAAAGCATTGCAATCATGTTAAGAGTAAAGTGAAGAGGATGAATTGGGCATAAGGATTACGAATCTAGCATGTAAAATGAACATTAAAGTCTGGAAAATTTTAAGAATGAATATAGACATGAAATATTCAAAAATGTAATTTGTTAACAACATTTGAACGTATAACTTAAAGAGGAAAAGGTCATTACCAATGAAATATTTTTTCCATTAAAATAAATACATTCGTGTGGCATGTTGATGATGTAAATCAAATCAAATTATAGGAAACATAATATGTTTGAAAGATATATAAAATAGTGAGAAGACAAGGCTCAATAACAAAAAAACATGAATCCCATAGGAAATTTCCCGATCTCAAAATATTATTGTAATATCCTCGGTAGCAAATATTTTATTTACTTCCCTGTTGAATTTAATTTTATAGACTATGAACCCATGCTAAGGGTTAGGTATGAATATATGATGTATATAGATGTTCTTTCTTATTTTAGAGTAATAAAAATTTGTTGCATATGGTCATCCATCTAAATTATGGTGGGAAAAAGGTGCTAAAGAGAATTTCACATTCCAAACAATTACGTGATAGTTAGGAAAGGCTTAAGAAGGGTTGTGGGAAGAGGAAATTGTCTGCCCATATTCCTCTCCCTAGAGATAGATTATCTCAATAAGGGGAAAAGGTTGGCTAAGAGGGTGAGAGGGGAAAAGCCTAAAGCAACATTGTTGTTTGGAGTTTGGTTGGAGGAGGCTCAAAATAAAGATAATTGTTGAGCTTAAAATTCCTCAAAATAGGGCGCTATTAGAGGAAGGAATGGCATTGTGAGCAAGGATCTTGTGACAGACTAGGTGTGGTCACTATCAAAAAATTGTTCTAGATGTGAAATTGGCTCAGGGTCGACAAGGGGGTCTTCTAGTAGAGGGAACCAGTTCTCATTGGTTGGGAGGAACATTCTTTTTCCCACTATAATTTTCATGGCATGCCAAGTTGGTTTAATCAGATAAGTAATGTGTTAGAAGGATTTTCTTTTTTTATATGTGTTTTATGCTATGTAGTTGTAGTGTGTTATAAATTAAACTGCTAAGGCTTAAGTGATATCTGAGATGGTGATATTAGATGTCGATATGCTTGGGCCGATCATAAAATATTGTATTCTCAGAGAGTTTGATACAACTCTAATTATCACAATAAATCATTGTAGGATCCATATACTAACCAAGTAACCAACAAGGATCTTCCTCATCTAGATAGCCTCACAAGTTGCTTGAATAGTAGTCATTTACTTTTCTTATGTTGAACTGAGTGCAACTGATATCTACTTCCTGTTGTACCAAGAAACTATTGTTCACTCAATACTGAATATTCCCCCTGATGTGTTCTTCCTATCCAATGGACTCCCTACCCAATCTGCATCTATGAAGCCTTGAAGCTTCACTCCCTCTATTTGTCTGTACCAAAGACCAAACTGAGTGGTTCCTATGAGTTACCTCAACACATGTTTAGCTACCTTCCAATACAATTTGGTTGGCTTAACCATCGCTGACTAAGTCAGTTAACTGAAAAACACATGTCCGGTCATGTGTTCACCATGTACATAAGTGAACCCACATGCTTCCTATAAATAACAGCCTCCACTACTTTACTTGAAGTGGCATCTTCCTTCCTCCAATTCTCTTCTAGAGGAGTCCCCATGGGTTTATTTCTCTCCATGTGGAACTTCCTCAGTATCTCATTGGCATACATTCCCTGAGAGTCTAACAATTCCCCATCTCCTTTCCATACTTCTATACCAAGGAAATAATGCATGAGCCTGAGGTCCTTCATCTTGAATTCTCTTGCAAGATCCTCTTTGCAAGGTTTGACTAGCTTCTCATCACCTATTAGAATTAAATCATTGACATATTTACTATAATTAATAATTTACATTCAACAACAATATGGTAAAGGTTTTCATTTGCTCTACTTTTGGTGAAGCCGATCCTAGTGAAATAGATGTCGATCCTGGTGTACTAAGCACGTGGTTCTTATTTCATTCCATACAATTCTCGCTTGAGTCTGCACACATGTGAATCTTTGTTGAAGGTATCAAATCCTTCTGGTTTCTGAGTGTACGCCTCTTCCTCAATCACTCTATTGGGGAAGGTTGTCTTCACATCCATCTGATGTATCTTCCATCCCATATGCACTGGGAGTGATAGAATAGATCTAATTGAATAGTACCTTACTACTGGAGCAATGGTCTCCTCGTAATCAATTCCCTCCACCTGAGAGAACCCCTTGGCCACAAATATGGCCTTGTGTTTCTCGACACTCCCATTTTCCGCTTGCTTCACCTTATAGATCCACCCGCGAACCTACCACTGACTTGTCCTCTGGCCTTGGGACAATTTCCCAAGCACTGTTCCTAGTAATGGAGTCATACTCCTCTACCTTGGCATCAACCCATACTCGGTTTTGCACTGCTTCCTCGAATCAGGATGACTGAGTCTCCACACTCTCACTCATCAGAGCCATGTAGCTAGTGTACCAATCTGGTGACCTCCTTTGCCTGCGCTATGATGTGGGTGCTCCCACATCCTCTCTAGCATCAAACATCAATTTTCCAGCTTCTCTGGAGTGCCTCCTTCCATCTCTGGATTTTTATGCATGAGTGGGTGCTTCCACTCTTTGTTCCCCTACATGTGGTTGCTCCACATCATCCCAAGTTTCTTCCTTTGGAGCTAAAATCTCCTCATTTGCATGTAACTGAAGCTCCCTCTCAAGGGAACATCTCATGGCCTTGTCTTCATTGAACTTCACATCTCTACGAACAACTGTCATCCTTTGAGATGACAGGTATACTTGATAGTTGTGAGGTGTATCAGTGTACCCCACAAATATGCCCAACTCAACTGTCGACTCTATATTTTTCCTTGCATCCTTAGTAACATGAAAGTAAAATTATGAAACAAAGTTCCTAAAGTGTGACACAGCTGGTTTCTTCCCTGAAAAATCTTATTTTGGTGTACTCATTCCAAGAATCTGATGATGACTCCTATTCCCCACATATATAACTATTTTGCATGCTTCAGCCCACAAGTGCAACAGTGGGCCCTGATCATGTAACATTGCCCATGTAGCTCCCACAATACTTCTCTTCTTCCTTTCATCCACCCCATCTTATTGTGTTTTATGGGGTGTTATTAACTCCCATCGAATGCTTTCTAATGAACATAAGTTCTTGAACCCATTCAACATATATTCTCCACCGTTATTGCTCTTGAGAGTATTCACTTTCCTACCAGTGTCTTTCTCAACAAATGCTTTAAATTCACAAATTTTAGAGAACCTCTGATCTTTCTTTGACATGAATAAAATCTAGTACTTACGTTATTGCACATATCAAATAATACATGTGCTTGGTCGTGGAGGTTGTTGAGAACGTTCCACACACATCTGAGTGAACGGATCGCTTGCACTCAACTGTCCTTATCATGAAATTTGTCTTTGGTGTACTTCCCCAATGTACACCCTTTGCATGTATCTCACTGCTCTAGTGCACCCTTGAGAAGTCCTGTAGAAATCTGTTGCATGATCTTCAAAGCTCCATAGTGAAAATGGCTCAATCTTCTATGCCATAATTCACTAATGTCTCGGTTTTGCACCTTCTTTGCTTTCATGCTCAATGTTGCACAATATTCTACATCCAATTTGTAAAGGTTCTTGAACCGAACCCTAATCCAATTCACTTGTCCTGGGCTATGTGACGAAGGAAATCCTTTCCTTTGTTAAATATCACATTGTATCCATAATCTTCCAACATAGCAATTGAAACTAAATTCTTCTTCAGCCCCAGAATATACATGACATATTTTAATGTGAGAGGAGAACCTTACTCCATCTAAAAAGTAATTTTACCAATATCGGTTGTGTTATACCTTCCATCATCTCCCATATTGATGTGCATCTAGGGGTCCTTCTCCTCCAAGTCACTGAAAAATTATTTGTTGCTCTTCATATGGAATGAAGCTCCATTATCCAAATTCCACACACTACCCATCATTGTTGTCACCATGCATGCAATGAGGGTGAAATAAAACTCGAATTGTGAAGTAAGAGCTTCACCTATCGCTCCTCCTGAGGGCTTATTGTTGGCCTTCTTGCGTGAACACTTTGTGGCATAATGTTCCAGCTCATGACAGTGAAAAAAGTTAATCTTTGACAAGTCATTCTTCTTGCCTCCCTGACTAGAATCCCTTTGGATTTGGATTTTTTCCCTTTCCCTTTCTTCGCCTTTCCAACCAAGGAACAATTCTCCTCATCATCATGCTTGGATGAGTTTTCATCTCTAGTGTTATGCCTTATCTCTTCTTGCACCAAAGTTGGACCATAAATGCTCCCACTTTGGTAGATGCCCCCTCCCATTTACCGAATCCTCGTAGTTGTGCTAGCTCGTGGGAAAGCCTTGAAGTGCTAGGTGTTATAGACATTTTTAGGCACTTCAACCCCAATCATAAATGTCCATAAACTGAGGGATCCTAAGTCCCTAAAAGTGTTGCTTCACTGCCTAAAGGAACAAGGTCAGCTGATTACATCATCTCCTAGAAGTTCTCCACTAAAAACTGCTCATAAATGGTCAAAACTAGACCATACTGAAAACCCAGTGCAGAGGGTGTGATGCATATCACCTTCCTAGTGTATAAGGTGCGATGCCTACTGAATTTCTCCTCTGTAGGGTGCGATGGTCAGGAATCGACAAATGGCAGGGACAAAATGCGAGGTGGAAGATCATGGAATCTTCTAGAAGCTTCCCCTCTGACACTTGCCTCTCTATTTTCGACCAGGGATGAGTAAGAGATCACCATTCTCCAAGTGGAAGTAGGAACTATCAGAGGGAGGACACTAATCAAGACCCCAGAAGATGGCTCACCTCCCTTCAATCATCTATATATGGATCCTTCATCACAGAGATCCAGAGGTTGGAATTTTGTATCTTATAGAGAAGTGTTGTTGGTTTTCTGGTGTACATTCATAGTGTTGGGTGATCTAAGCTTTGCTTGAGGTGAATAAGGGCTTTCTAGATGGAGGATGATGCTGGGTCAGAACATATGGTTGTAACCCTCTTGTTACTTTTCATCTTAATAAAGCTATTCAAGTTTCCCTCCATATTCTTGTGTACTTCTTTATATATGCATTTGTATGGTTAACACACATCTGGTCATGTGTTATTTATGAATATAGATTGTTGTTTCTTCGATAGTAGTATGTTGCTGTGATTCCACAGATGCTCTTTGAAGCTGGGAAGGTGGAGAAGAAGCGGCGAAGCTCTATCAAGAAGGAGAGGAAATCAAGCGCAAGACCAAGGTTGGTCTTCTTGGTTCTCCTCTTGTCTATTTTCATAAAGGAAAACAAAAGTAGACTTTACTTGTTTGTTTCTAAGATAGCTACCAGTCTCAATGGGAATAGCAGCATCCGAGTGGACACTATTCCCGGTAAAACTAGGCTAACCCAATCATCTTCAACAACTGTAGTACCAATGCTCCCAAGCTCATCCAGATATTGGGTGAACCTGCTCAAGTAATGTGGTATTGTGTCACCCTTCTCCATCTTGATCTTCTGAAGTTTTTCCTTCAGTGCCAGCTTCTTGTGGTCACTGTTATTCTGAAACAAGTTTATCAAGGCTTTCCACATTGCATATGGTGTATCCTTCCAGTGGAGATTTAAGACAATATGATCTCGAACTCCTTCTAGTATGATTATCCTCCTCTTTTCCATACATTTGTTCCACTTTTCCAAATATTGAGCATCGATTGTTGGAGGCTTAGGAATACCATTGTCTATGGATTCATTCAGCTAGTTGTCTTCCAACACTGCCTCCATCTTGTCCTTCTAATATAATTCGAACTACCCTCGAGGGCATATTTAAGTCTCAATCCACATAAAGACCTCCTGCTGGCTCTGAAGAATGAATTTTATTTCACCTGCAAAGACAAACTCATATTCTTCTCTTCTAGAGTGATTTATGCTCCAATACCATGTAGAAATTCCTTGTAGATTCAAACTGCTTATGTGATTTTCCAAAAAGAATACTTGAATCTACTCTACTCCTCAGCAGAAACAAGTAATCAATCAGTGAATCATGAAGCTTACAAGAGAAAGAATTCAATCAACACATTACATAATGATATCTTGGGGAATGTCACAACTAAAAACTCTTACTATTTGTATATTGCATTAGTTAGAAAATATGAGAAGATTACAATGCTTTGCTCAAGCTCGAGCAACCTCTACACTATCTCTATCTGTCTCACAACTTCCTAGACAAACCTAGGCCAATACTTAACTAATTTTCTACTTTCCCAAGTCTTTATTTCCTTGCATTGTTTCCTTGAGAATTATCCCATATTAATTAGGGAAATTCTTCAATTGGAATTGCGCAATCCTCATAGGCCTTCCTCTAACTGCATGCACCACTTGTACAATTTGGATGATTACACAATTGATAGTACACTGCCCTTCAAATCCAATCTCAACTGGATAAATCTCAGATCTGACATGTATGAGTTATTTATGGTTGAATTATAAGTTAACTGGTTGAACACATAAAACAACACCCCACTGTTAGACATTCGACTAGTTCCTCCATCAGTTGGAACTAGTTTATCTGACTTTAACTCAGTTAGACTAAATTAAATAACTACAACTCAAAATAAACTCATCCAGGGCTTCTATAAAGTAGGAGACACTATACATGACTCAAGTTAGACCCTCAACTCGAATTAACTAAGTCAAATTAACTTAGTTAACTTGTACAAATTGTCTTGTGATGTGGAACTACAATTTTTCTCCTAATTTAATTCAAGGGAAAATTAAATCAAGATTTTTC
The DNA here is from genome assembly GCA_000404065.3 of Pinus taeda. Taxonomy (NCBI): domain Eukaryota; kingdom Viridiplantae; phylum Streptophyta; class Pinopsida; order Pinales; family Pinaceae; genus Pinus; species Pinus taeda. The sequence continues at coordinate 195,022 of APFE031025924.1, forward strand.
TTGTTGCATTTTCACCACCTTCTCCAAATTCTCCAAATTATAATTATCTATAAATAGAAAGATTCAAAACAAATTACAAAATGTACCGATCGATAGTTGTTACTCTAAATTTAAGTTTTGTTTTCAACCGAAACAAACCACGTTATTATAGAGAGGAAACTTCAAAATTATAATTATGCATTTCCCTAAGTGTGTACTGCAGAATATACTATAGAGTGTAGTGCAGAATATACAAAACTAAATACATTCTAATATATTACCACTTAGAAATAATTAAAAGAACAAAATTGTTCTATCAAGTATAAATACACTAAGAAAACCCCTATAACCTACATAATACCAATCATTAGTAAAACGTTTTCTATGTGGCGATACCCAATAGAATTAAGAGAATAAAATATAACTGAGAGACAACTGGGTTTTGATCATTCATTTGGAACATCATGTATAACCCATCTAAATAAATAGCCCTTCTGTTTTAAAAAAAATGTAGTCAAGATCTAAGTACATATATAATGGATATATAATAGGTCCAAGTCTTGTTAAAATAAAGTTATACACATTGTAAATAGGAACCCCTTGATGTTGAGCCTTAGAGGACCAATAAAATAAAGAATTACAAGGCTGCGCCAGGTTGCAGATATAAATTGCAAAGACATATCTTATTTAATGATTTTGACCATTTAGGAATGATATGAAAAGCCTAGCAAAGGGTTCCAATATCTAGAGAAGGCCTCTCCGTCATACCTTGGTAGGCATAAAACAAAAACAAGATTTAGTAAGAACCTTGGTCGGGTTATTGAACAACACAAAAGACTCATCAATAGAAAATGTTCAAAGGACATAGGAACATTGCAAATATTGCCATGTTCGGCCCCAATAAGCTCTTATATTAAAACATACAATGAATATGCTAGAGGTAGGAAATGTAATTGCAATAACAATTAAGCGGTGAATATGGAATGAAACCAAAGAACGCATTAAGAATGAAATGAAGAGAAGCATGGTCATATTTTTGGTTCCATTAGTGGCAGATGCAACTTAGTCCCCAAAAGGATTGGAGCATTGTTTACGTGCAATAATATGCTAAAACGGTGGAACGCAGGCGTTGCTGCTACATTGTGATGGGTTGTGACAGCTCTCCCAAGGTTCCATTGCTCTATTCACCATCATATTGTCATAAATTGATTCTGGTATGATCTTACCTTTCCCTTATGGTTTCTATCTCCTCCTCTTTATTTCTTCCTCTGAACCCCAGTCTACTACACGTTCTCTCCAGTTTGTGTATTTTGGATGTTTCCTGGTCCATCAACATCTTCCTGCCTCATTTATGAGTGGGTTTTTCTCCATACAATTAGCTTCATTGCTTCACATATCAATGACATTTTCTCCTCTCATTACTCTTTCTTCATTTCTCCACTCGGAAGTCCTTCACATTGTGGTGCTCCTCTGTATCGCTTCATACCTACTTATCTGCATATTCCGTTCTCATATACTCCCCCCCTGATACGTCCATATGCCCCTCTGGACTGAGCTCCTTAATCTCTTTTGTCCACATTTTTCACTGGGTAGGGATCTTGTTTTCGCATTACAAATTGTAAAATTCTTTGTAACTGGTGGTATAACTCTTTTATCATTTCTCGCCCTTATAATGCTTTTGGTATTCTGATTTGTAATTGATGGTGGACATGTCTGGGATGTGGCTGTTGTCGCTGTTGTGAAGGCTTATAATTTTTTTTCTTCCCTAGTTGTTCAAGCTTGGAAGCTCTCTCCATGACTACTGCTCACCTCTGGTTCAGTTCCAGACTGGTTTGATTTTCTGGTACTGGTGTCTGCATCATTTTTCAGCAAATTTTGAATTTTCGGTTGCGGTAGTTTGGTTACTTCAATTTTGAGGTGACTAGGGTCTACATCACACATACTACTTTTTCATTCGCCATCTGAAAATCTGGATTGGGATCCCCACTCCACCGTCCTTTATCATATTCTCTATTCTTTCTTTTCCTAACCCTGAGTACTTAATTCATTTGGATTTATTTTCGGCGGTGACCCTCCACATTTGGCATTATGTGGGTGACATTCCTCGTGGCCTTAGTACATCGTGATTAAGACTCTGCTGATTTCAAGTAATTCTCATCAGTGACCCTCTGCTACTTCACTTTATTTTTCGTCCCACTATCTGATCGACCAAAAATTCACATCCCTTTCCTTCACTTTCTCCCATTTGTATTGGTTAATTTTTCCTACATATGTGGCTATGGACATTCTAGAATCCCGCACCTCGTCACAAGAGGTGTTCAACTGTGCCATGATGGATGCAGAGTCTAAATTCGAGAGGAGGGTCCTAACTATCCATGACACTTGGAACTCATCTCAACAATCGATGCATAGTCTAGATGGCCAACATGTAGACCCAAGTTTGCATAGGCCTTCCCACGTAGTTCATGAACGTTGATCTCTCCACCCCAATGGATCTATCAAAATCACTTCTTTGACTCCTACTCTGGTTTTTGACCATGATGTGCTGATCGATTGAGTTACCAGTCTTTAGAAGCATGCTCTTGTCGATAAGTGGCATTTTGCATAATTGAATGAAGCTGATATGCGAGTTTGGTAGACTCCAAATGGAAAACAATGTTAGGCTATATGCCTACGGTGGTTTGTCTCTTAAACGAGTGGTATAGTTTGCACTTCCTATGCCAGGAAGACCTCATGAAAATCAAATCTATTCTTTGGATTAGCGAGCAGAGTTTTCTGACATTTCACTCATGGTATATTGGCTTCAACCCTCTAAAGGAGACTCCCTAAAACAAGCTTATATGGGTTAAGTTGCCCATCTTACCAATCGAATTCTGGACGCAGCAAGTTTTCATGGATATTGGTAATGTCATCAGAAAATTCGTGTATGTTGATCCTCGATGTTTAGGTTCACTAGATAAGTGGGTGGCCTAGACCCTTATTGAGAAGGAGTACAATGGAGGGTTTCCAGATCATATTGAATTGAGCTAGGGAGACACACATTTGGTCCAAAGACTAGATTTCTTGGGGGGTACTATTTCGATGTCTAAACTGCCACCACACTGGACATCTCCTGGCTCATTATCCACGAAGGTTGGGTGACAGACTCATGGCTTCTCATCAACATTGGCATGGAAATTAAAATAAAAACAAAGGTGCACCACCAGTTGTTTCTCCTCGTAGTTGGTACGAAACTCCTTCTCACAGACATGATTCTCCTGTGAAAGCAAGTAATTCGAATTCTCCCGCATTTGGACTATACACAATTATCTGCTAATCCATTTGATTCTGCCCCTATTCCTATTCTATCATCCCCTCATATTTCTGATGGGTTTGATGTTCCCTCGACTAAAGCCACCTCACCCCATCCGACTGAACAGAACATTCCTACTCCTCATGACTGTCTGCCACCTCTGCCTACTGCTCCACACTATCCGACGTCTCTCTTCCACCCACATCATGTATGTCCTCATGTCGTCATCCTCTCACGTCATTCCACATTCCCTGGTGTCAGGAACCGGTCCTGCATCACCACACTCTCCTCTAAACTCCCCCACAAATTTTGTGGATAGTGACCTTGATTTTCTCCTCCAGAAAAAGACAGTAGATATTTGGTCACTTACTATTCACAAGCCTGCTGGCCACTCATCCCCTCGTATCAACCCCTCATCGGCTGGGAATATTACTGTTTGTCGAAGACAAAACCGTGACAGCAGGAACTTTCAAGGTCGTCCCTGGCCTCTCCATTTTATTCCCGTTGATGCACATACTCTCATTGATGCCCCCATTGTTGTTACTACCTCCCCTCGGACCCTTGGAGCACAGATGCCCACTCAGGGTCAAACATGACCTTCATCCTATCACTTAATATGCGGAGTCTGGGGGCTGCTCCAAAAATCTTGGCCCTCAAATAACTTTTCTCTTCTCTCCATCCCTATATTATTCTTCTTCAAGAAATGATGCATGCATTTCCTCAGGTGGTTGAGTGTAGAAATTCTGCAAATTCTTTACAAATCTCGTTCTAATACCATGTAGAAAATCTGACTGTAGATTAACTCAATAATGCAATATACTAAAGCAAAATACTATAATCTACTTCTACTATCAATTTTCTTTGCAGAAGCTTAAAGATTTAGATGAATCAAAGTTGAACACATATAACCATAAGAAGAAGAATCAATGCACATGAAACACAAAAAATACTCAGGGGAAAGACTCAGCTAAAAAACCCCACTATCTGTATTATCATACAAGGTGGAAATATATTAGAATAATACAAAGCCTTAGATCTCACAGCTAGCCAGCTCTCAGTACAATCCTCCTAGATGCTCACAAGCGAACAAGGCTTCTCACAAACCTTCTCCTCTGCCCTCTAAGCCTCCTATTTCCTTGCGTAGTTTCTCCTGGGTGATCTTCCTGTTACCAAGTGTAACACTGATCTCTCACACTGATCTCACACCCTGTAAAACTGCGCAATCCTCAAGGAACCTTTCCTTGAATGCATGCATGAGTTTCCTTTATAGGAGAAAACATGCAACTGATAGTACATTGTCCTTGGCTTTTAGTTCAACTGGGTCTTTCTCAGAATAGACATGCATGAGTTTCTGATGAGGGAATATTCATCTATCCGGAGTACACTAGTTGGATGCATGCATGCATTAACTGACTGAACTGACAATTAGTTCCTCAAACAGTTTGGAACTAATTTAACTGGACTTAACTCAGTAAACTGACTTAAATAATTACAACTCAAATATAACTCAATCTTATCTCCTTAATTTAAGGAATAATTGTTGCATGACTTCAGAAAGACTTCTAACTTGAATTTCTCCAACTAATTAATCCATAATGAATTAATTAATTATTTCCAAGTAGCTGCTAAGACTAAATTCGAATTTTAATTCAAGGACAAATTAAAATTGGAATATTCTAGCTTCTATTTTTATCATTTCTTGTTGCTATTTTCAACACTCCCTCTCAACAAGAAAGGAATTCAACTCGATCCTGATCCTGAACCTTTGGAATGTTATGCATGCAACACTTCTCTCTAGTCTTGTTTCTCCAACAACTCCAGAAACAAAAAATTATCCAACCTGAATCAGTATGATGCATCTGTCATCAAAGTCTCTGACTGTTATTGCCTCTGTCAATTGAAAACTTTACGCTTTTGCTGACTCTGCCTTTCTGCACTATAGTCAATCCTTCTTTGTGCTCTTCAGTATCTGACTGCTCTAGCCTCTGTCACTTTGATCTCTAACTACATCAATCCCACTTATTCCTCTCGCTACTATGTACTTTAGGCTCCCATAGCAAGGTATGATCCATGAGATAAAACCTCTCAATGGACCCTAACCAATTTCAGCCTTCTTGAGACTATCACTTCACATTGCCCCACCTCACACCTGGAGGTATGGATGCATGTGATGTTTCTTGGCTCGAAATTTCCCCCTACTAGAGGTCTTTGCATCAGTGGATGCCTCCACTCGGTCTCCTCTCAGCATCTCCAATTGCGGCTCCTCCACAATAGTCTAAGACTTCTTCTGGGACTGCATGTTGAGAGGTAATTTACTCTCCCTCTCAACCACTAAGTCTCTAACATTTTCCTTGCTCCTCAAGGCTTTGCATGCATTTTGAACCCCAAGGTCATACAGGTTCTTAACTCGTGAACCGATCTGTTTCACCTGTCCCGTGGTGATGGTTCTAAGGAAAAACTTTCCCTTACTAAAGACAACATCGTAGCCTTTTTCCTCCAACATCGTGATCGGTACCAAGTTCTTCTTCAGTCCAGGCACATACTTCACATCTGTCAAGGTGATAATAGCTCCATGCTCCCTCTGAAAAGAAACCATGCCCATTCCTGAAACACTATACCTTTCATCATCACCCATCTCAATGCGCATCTTGAGGTCCTTCTCCTCCAAGGTACTGAATAAACTTTTATCACCGATCATGTGGAATGAGGCTCCACTATCAAGATACCAACCACAACCCATCATCGATGACACTATGCATGCAATGAGAGTAAATTCCAGTTCGAAGTGAGAGGCTAATGCCTCACCTTCTGATCCTTCCGAGGATCCCTTCTTGGACTTCTTCGATGGGAAATTAATTGCATAATGACCCATCTCGTGGCAATTAAAGCATCTCACTTTATATTTGTCAACCTTCTTCCCTCCATGAGAATAATTCGATTTGGAACGGGAATCCTTCCCCTTCCCTTTCCTTTCCTTACTCACTAAGGTCATATTCTCTTCATCATTATCCTTGGATGAAGAACCTTCTCGAGTGCTCCTCTTGATCTCCTCCTGCATCAAATCTGACCACAATCATTCCCAATCCGTCAGTTTCTCCCTTCCATTCATGGAGTCATGGTAGCTATTCTAACTCTTTGGAAAGCCAAGGAGAGCGAGGCTCACCATATCATCATCGGCAGTAGTTATTCCCACACTTCCAAGCTCATCTCTACAGGTGGTGAGCTTGTTTATATATGTGGAAATAGTATCGCCATTCTCCATCTTGATTCTTCGAAGCTTATCCTTGATCGCCAATTTCCTCTGGTCGCTACTATTCTAGTAGAGGTCCTTCAATGTCTTCCACATTGAATATGGAGTATCCTTCCCATGGAGACTCGAGACAATATGGTCTCGAACTCCCTCAAGGATGATCCATCTCACCCTCGCCACGCACTTCTTCCACTCAACCAACTCTTGTGCATTAGTTGAACCTAGCTTTGGGAATTCTTGATCAATGAAATCCTTTAAACCATTGTCTTCTAAGACAACCTCCATGTGATCTTTCCATGCTATGTAATTCGAGCTGCCATCCAAAGCATACTCGAGTCTCAAGCCATAGGACGCCATTGACCAACATAAAGTATGATATGAATTCGATTTGCACCTAGAACCTCAAAATTCAACCTTCGAATTCTCTTCTCAGTATATTATTCACAACTCCAATAACCTTTGCTCTGATACCATGTAGTATGCAAATTCTCTACAAATCTCGTTCTAAGACCATGTAGAAAATATGACTGTAGATTAACTCAGTAATGCAATATACTAAAGCAAAATACTATAATCTACTTCTACTATCAATTTGCTTTGTCGAAGCTTAAATATCTAGCTGAACACATATAACCATAAGAAGAAGAATCAATGCACATGAAACACAGGAAATACTCAGGGGAAAGCCTCAGCTAAAAAACCCCACTAGATTTATTATCATACAAGGTGGAAATATATCATAATAATACAAAGCCTTAGCTCTCACAACTAGCCATCTCTCAGTACAATCCTCTTGGATGCTCATAGGCAAACAAGGTTTCTCACAAACCTTCTCCTCTGCCCTCCAAGCCTCCTATTTCCTTGTGCAGTTTCTCCTGGGTGATACTCCTGTTACCAAGTGTAACACTGATCTCACACCCTGTAAAACTGTGCAATCCTCAAGGAACCTTTCCTTGACTGCATGCATGATTTTCCTTTATAGGAGAAAACATGCAACTGATGGTACATTCTCCTTTACTTTTTCAACTGGGTCTTTCTCAGAATAGACATGCATGAGTTTCTGATGAGGGAATCTTCAGTTATCCAGAGTACACTAGTTGGATGCATGCATGCATTAACTGACTGAACTCACAATTGGTTCCTCAAACAATTTGGAACTAATTTAACTGGACTTAACTCAGTAAACTAAGTTAACTAATTACAACTCAAATATAA
>APFE031025924.1:204339-247700 GCA_000404065.3 Pinus taeda
AACTAATTACAACTCAAATATAACTCAATCTTATCTCCTTAATTAAGGGATAATCTCCTTAATTTAAGGGATAACTGTTGCATGACTTCGGAAAGACTTCTAACTTGAATTTCTCCAACTAATTAATCCATAATGAATTAATTAATTATTTCCAAGTAGTTGCTGAGACTAAATTTGAATTTGAATTCTCAATTTTAATTCAAGGACAAATTAAATTTGGAATATTCTAGATTCTACTTTTATCATTTCTTGTTGTTATTTTCAACATTGACTACTTCAGAAATATGCTTTTGGACTAGTATATGGTGACTACTGATGCTCATGGCCTCTTAGGTGGGCTGGTTTCTATCTGGGATCCTCAGTGGGTCAATTTCAAAGATTTTTCGTGTTTTTCTAGAATCCTCCTTGTTGGTCACATCCGCAGGGTCAAGGGAAGAAAACACATTCTAAATGTCTATGCAGCATACCGTGATCGAGCCATTTTTTGGGATAATCTGATTGAGTCGAAGTTACTGGACCTTACTTCACTCATCATTGCAAGGGATCTAAATTGCACTATTGGTTTGAACAAGGTTTGGGGATGTTCCAGAAGGGTCGATGTCTTGGCTGATCGTATTAAGGATATCATCTTGGAGCACAATCTGGTGGACATTTTCCCCTCCACGCTTATCCCTACCTGGGACAACGGGAGGTCGGGTGCGGGATATATTGCAAAGTGACTAGATTGCTTTCTCCTACATGATCAGATTATTGAGAGGCTTGAGATGGTATATTCTGAAGTGGTTAGTTGTTATATATCTGATCATAGACCCATTGCACTACACTGGAGAAGGGATGACTACAGAGGCGTCCTGCCCTTTAAATCCTACAGGGTATGGCTAGAGGATCCAAATTTTAATTCTCTCGTGCATGATGTCTGGAATAGTTGCAGGTTTCAGTGTTCCTCTCCCATGTGGCACATTTAGGACAAGTTGGGGGTCCTACGGTGAGAGGCAAAGGCATGGGAGAAAAGGAAATGATGGCATATGAACAAAGAGATTGCTGCAATTACTAAAGAACTTCTCGATATCTGCCCCCATTTAATTGGACATTATCTTTCTGATGACATTCGAAGCCATATACAAGTCCTAGAACTCCAAAATAAAAAATTGCTCCATATAAAAGAGACTACTTGATATTTAAGAAGCAAAGAAATTTGGATTCGAGAAGGGGAACAAAATACCAAATTTTTTCATAGATATGCAAATTATAGGCGAAGGATAAATTCCATTTGTGAGATTACTGATTCAAATGGTATCAAGATTCAGTCGCACCAAGACATTAGTCGCGTTGTTGTTTTCCACTTTCAACAAGCTTACAACCAAAGGGATTTGGTTTGCCCGGTGGACCAAATCTGCGGGGTCGAACATTTTCCTACCATGTTTGATGAGGATGCTAATCTAGCGCTCTATCATCTAATTTCGGCTGAGGAAATCCTGGGGGTACTGAAATCGTTCAAGGGGGATAAGAGTCCTGGCCCCAATGGATGGAAAGTGGAGCTCTGTTGAAAAGTGTGCAACAAGAAATGCTTGTTGAGAATGCAACAAGATGATGGAGCTTAGTGGAAAGGAGTCGCCTTCACTAAGTGGGCCCGCAGGCAAATTATGGCGCAAAGTCTATTTTTAGACATATGGATCATGGTCTATGAGTTGCAGGATGTTTTTTATGGATGATTGGTCATGTTGGGAAAAATATATGGACTTCTATTTTTTGGATCACAACGGTGTGATCAGAGTCTATTTTTAGACTGTCAGGTAAAAATAGAAACAACCAAATATTATTAGCCCTTAGTAATATTTGGACTCTAAAATTTATCTTATTCTCTTGGAGCACTTCAGTTGGAGCTACAGATGTGGCACATGCAATTGCCTGAAGGAATCACATGGTTACCTATGGGTTGATTAAGCTATTGCATGAACGACTTTAGTTAGAACTCAAGTGGTTGAGTTCTGTGGAGTTAGATGAGCAGTTAATGGATTTGTGTTCAGTTTGACTTAGTTGAACTAGTTGTATTTAATCTAACTGGCCAATAGAATAAGTCATGAGTTGTGTGAATTAGTTATTAATTAATTCACTAATTATTAACTCATAATGCAACTGAAGAATACATCAGTTAACTCAGTGCATGGACAATTCAGTGGAGACAAGTGTTAGAGGTGAGTGAAAGGGCAAGGCAGCTGTCAATTGTGACTATAGTTGTGCATGCGATTCGCACATCCATGGGTTGAGTATTGCCAATGAGGATTTCATGCTATATCCAAGGGAAATATGAATTTGGATCATTCATTCATCAGTATTCTCATGCAGGATTGCGCAGTGGAGGCAGGCAAGCAGCGGAAGTGATTTGAGCCAGTGATTGATTCAGATCTGAGCTAGTTTGTGTGTAACAGGTGGAGATAGTACTGAGTACTTGTGAGGAGTATTGTACTATGTATTGTTACATGTTCTCAATCAATATAATATATAGATAGTTGGGGTTTTTAGCGAGATGCTTTCCCCAGGAAAATACTGTGTTGATATGTGTGATTGATGCTTCTACGTGCGCATGTTATTGTTTTCGCTTTTGTAAATTGATAATCAACGTAGAGGAGGTTATGTATTATGCATGTATTCCGCAATAGTGTATAATCAGGATAATCTCTGTGAATATGTTTCATATTATTCAAAATTTATACATGGTAGCAGAGCTGGTTGATTTGTATAAAAAGTTCTACAGGATATCAAAGCGAGGATTGATCATCAGATCTATCATTCAGAAAGTGTTTACATTTTATTTCTTCAGGCAGAGTCTGTAATCAGGCAAGGTAGGCTCTGGATTCATCCTTCTTTTAGAAGGTGAGATATCTGGTGAATGCCCATACAGTCAATCTCTGTACGAGAAATACTTTGTTCTCACGAATTTTAGATCAGAAGCGGTTGAGTTTTGAGTTGGTGGAATGGTGCTCAAGGATAAACTCAAAAACATAAAGTGTGAGAATGGAGAAAGTATGCCCGAGTATCTCACAAAGTTCACCCAATGCTGGGATGAGCTGGGAAGTGTGAGGGTAACTGTTGAGGATGAGGGTATGGTGAGTCTAGTTCTCCTTGGCCTTCCTAAGGGTTGGCATAGCTACCAGGACTCGATGAATGGAAGGGAGAAATTGCCAGGATGGGAGAGACTTTGGTCGGATCTTGTACAAGAGGAGATTAGACGAAGCACCAGAGACGATTCTTCATCTATGCATGATGAGGAGAATTGTGCCTTAGTGAGTAAGGTGAAGAAGGGGAAGGGGAAGGTTTTTCTTTCCAAATCTAGTTCTTCCAATGATGGGAAGAAGGTTGACAAATCGAAAGTGCGATGCTTTCCTTGTCATGAGTTGGGCCATTATGCTACTAATTACCCAAAGAAGAAGTCCAAGAAGGGATCTGGGGAAGGATTTGAAGGTGAGGCACTTGCTTCACAGTTTGAGTTGGATTTCACACTCTTCGCATGCATGGTTTCATCCATGATGGGAAGTGGTTGGTTTCTTGACAGTGGAGCTTCTTTCCACATGACCGGTGACAAACGTTTGTTCAGTACTTTGGAGGAGAAAGATCTCCAGATACTCATAGTAATGGGTAATGATGAGAAGTATAGTGTCTTAGGTGTAGGCACGGTTTTTTTTTCAGAGGGAGCATGGATCTCGAATTACCTTGACCGATGTCAAGTATGTACCAGGACTGAAGAGAAACTTGGTGTCGATCGCGATGATGGAAGACAGAGGCTATGATGTAGTATTCAGAGAGGGAAAGGTTTTCCTTAGACACATCATCACTAGACAAGTGAAGCAGATTGCTTCACAGATCAATAACCTGTATGCTCTTGAGGTTCAAGATGAATGCAAAGCCTTGAGTAGCAAGGCAACTGATGGAGACTTGTTGGTTGAGAGGGAGGGTATATTACCTCTCAACAAGTAGAGCCAGAAGAAGTCTTAGACAATTGTGGAGGAGCCACGATTGGCGCAGCAGCTTCAGGAGGTTGTGGAGCAGCTACAACAGGGGAAGCTAAGTGGAGATCGAGTAGAGACATCTACTCATGCAGAGACCTCCACTAGGGGGAAACTTCGAGCCAAGTGGGCTGAGGGATCACATGCAACCATACCTCCAGGTAGGAGGTGGGGCGATATAGAGTGATCGTCCCAAGAAGGAGGGGCAAGATCCTTGAGGTACCCAAAATCGTGGATGAGACCATGCTACTAGAGCCCCGATGTGGAGTAGTAGGAACTGACTGATTGGGTAGAGACAGATGCGGATGGAGTGGCAGAGAGAGCGACAGTGCAGGGTGTTATCACTCAGGTTGTCCCTAGGATCCTGTAGCAATACGGCCGAGGTAAACACAAACCAATCTTTGGACTGCAGGTTCTAGCCCACCTGCAATCAGAGAGGGCTCTCTCTTAATAATTCAAACTTTGTTGATGATTTTAGGCTAGCTTTTGGCTCAAGGGTTTTTGTTTGTGTTTGGATGGAAGGAAAATGCTTTCAGGCAGAGAGGCAATTCATGAAGTGATAAGTTTCAAACCATTGGGCATGGAGTCATGGGTTAGGATTATCAGTGTGTTTTCTTGGTCATAAGAGAAACATGAAGCAGGATAGCTGCTCGTAACACAATGTTCAGACTAAAAGGATGAATTATATGTAAGGAATGAGAGGCACTTAAGAATCTCTCACTCAGCTTAACAGAGGGAAGGATGATCTCTATCTAGGGTCAATGAAGAATCGTTGGATAACTGTCTGAGTTTAAGGCAAACATGAGCCATGTGGAATTCATATTTATGCCTAAACAGAGGAAAACATAAAGAAACAATAGAAGTTGAGCATAGAGTGTATTTAAACAAATTCTAAGCTAATCTTCTTTTCTGTTGTTTAGATGGTAACTTATAAATGGAAAACAGAGGTAATAAGAACTTATTGAGTTATGCAATAGCACGATAATTCCATAATCACTCTTCAAACGGTAAACACAGTGAACAATCCCTTCTCCAAAGCTCATAAGCAGTCTTTGATTATAGAAACTATCAGGTATTACTGTGCGAGTCTCTCCTGGAGCAAAATCAGCTAAAGATAGTTCGCTCACCACCAACCAACCAAACAACACTTAATACAATATTCAGGGCTGTCTTTATAGTGCAAATATCTCGAACTTATTTATTACAATTGACCTAAAACAGGTCTGCAAAAAGAGCTTTCTAAACCTAAAATTGTGCCAAAATTAAATGTAGGTAAATATCTATTAAATTCTGTCAGAGGTAACTTGATAAAAAAGAGTGCAATGTGGCCCTTGGTGGCCCAATGCAGTACTGCTGGAACAATTGTGATTTGGGATTTGCAGTTCTGTTCTGGTGCGAGTTAAATGTGCAATAAACGTGATTTCAGAGTTTTGAGTGGCCTCGCCCTCTTTTTTTACTTTGCTGGAAGGTATTTAATTCTCTCCTGCTTTGGGCTGCTGTTAAAATCTTCGTTGATACTCTTTGCCACTACATTGATGGTCTCCGCCGCTTTCTGATACTCTTTGATGTGCTTTTTCCCTGTAGATTTGATCTGATACTCTTTAATCTCTGTCTCTGGTCTCTTCCTGTCTTCAAATCGGTTTAATTTGGCAAAATCGGGCCTTTTCGGTGCAAAACGGGCCAAGGAATCAAAAGATTCCCTAAAGATTCCCCAATATGGCCTATTTCCCGTAGCGATGCGCGATTAATCGAAAACTGCCTCTGTTTCTCATTCCGGAGCTCTGAAGCATGACTTTTCCTCTTGCGCGAATTTTCGGTTTTTTGGCTGCTGACGTCAGCAGTACGGCGGATGACATCAGCATGCTGACATCATCAGTGGGGTCCTTTGGTACGGATGTGACGTTAGCATGCTGACATCATCAAGGTGACGTGGCAGTACGGTGGGGTGAGGTGGCAAGGATATGTGGCAGGCCGCAGGAAGGGTGAGGTGACGTGGAGGCGACGTGGCACTCCTGTTACGTGAGGGGAGGGCGGGTTTCCCTGTGCATCGGACTGCCTTTGGTACGGAGGTGGTTTCTATTAGGGGCAGCCCGATGCAATGGGAGGCCACCACCTGTCCCGGTGTAAGACGGTAAAACCGTCGGACGTCAGGTGGTAACCTACCACCATAATCAGGGGTGCGATGTGATCAAGGACTGTCGGATCTGGGGGAGGTGATCCGATGGTGGATGGAAAAGGGAGAAGCGCGGGGTTTAGCAAAGGCGCGCTTGCGTTAAAGGCTTCATTTTTCGCGGCGTGGTGGGTTTTAAACTTTAGAAAATGGGCAAATGTGTTTTGCGCCGTGGAAATTATTAAACAAACATCAATAATTTTCACAGAAGAATGCGCGGGGAGGTTTATTAGCCTTTGGAACGGGTTGCCTTAGTGTTTGGAAGGGGTCCAGACACTTGGGAGTGGAAATTTTTGCAGATGGAGGGTTCTTACTAAAGTCCAGGTGACTTAGTAATTCCCAGTGAAGTATTTATGGTTATATTTCAACCAGGGGGAGGGGATATTTATATAAGGGGGTTATCTACGTAGTTTAATATGGGGATAGGGAAAATACAAAGAGTTAAATAATAGTGTTAGTAGTTAATATGGAGATGACAAGAAAGCGCTAAGCTTTAGAGATCTTAGGCTTCAAAGGGGAGATAGAACTTTATAGAGAAAGTATGGATTCTCACTGAGTGAAGCAGATCTTCACCCAGGCTAATGACATGAAAAATGATGAAACTAAGAGATATCAAGCAGATCTTGACCTCTTTTTGGGGAAATTAGTTAATGATTTGGGGGAGATGGAGAAAGGGAAGTTAGTTATGCCTGTTTTGAGCTCTTTCACATAAAACTTCCTAGTGATTGTGTCCTGAGTAGAGATGACACCTTGGAAACATAGAGTTGATCAGAAATCAAGATTATGCAACCTCAAAACTACCTACCCAGCCTACTTTCCTAACATTTTTTCTTCTTTTGGTTTGGGTGCACTTAGACTTGCAGACCCATTATTTCAATTTTTTCTTTTTATGCCTTCCTATCTACAAACTACCCTTTTTTCTTCCAAGGGCCCAGATTAAGCAGTTGGGCTCCTTTGGTTCTCTACCTATCTAAGGATCTGCCAAGATTAAGCTGTTTGGATCTCCCTTTAGCTGAAAATTGTACAAAACTTGAATAACTTCTCAAAATTTGGAAAGGAGTTAGATGAACTCTGAGTAGCCTTCTTTGCTTGGTGACTGTTTTAGCAAATATGGAGCATTGCAGCATGCAAAGTATGACATATTTGGCCTGTAAAATGTCAATCATGAAATATGAGTAACCTGCTGCAGCAGGAGGCTAACACAGGGAATCCCAGGACAATGCATAGCATGCAGGCTGCAGCAATGCGAGAGGCACAAGTGTTTTGCACAGTGCTAGGTGGCACAGAGAGGTGTGCAATGGTGCGAGATGCATGAAGATGTTGCATTAGCACAGATGTCAAAGAGGGAGCACTTGTCAGCAGTAGGTAGAGCTTCAGCATCAGAGTATGTTCCTATCCCAACAGAGTGGTCAGTTGGGAGTGTTTTTTTGTTCCAAGTGTTGTTGGAGAAAAGTGGACCGGGCAGATGTGTTGCATGCAAAACATTCCAGAGTTACAGGATCAGGTTTGAGAGGAAGCCTTTCTTGTTGAGAGGGAGTGTTGAAAAGTGTGCAACAAGAAATTCTTATTGAGAATGCAACAAGATGATGGAGCTTAGTGGAAAGGAGTCGCCTTCACTAAGTGGGCCCGCAGGCAAATTATGGCGCAAAGTCTATTTTTAGACATATGGATCATGGTCTATGAGTTGCAGGATGCTGTTTATGGATGATTGGTCATGTTGGGAAAAATAGATGGACTTTTATTTTTTGGATCATAGCGGTGTGATCAGAGTCTATTTTTAGACTGTCAGGTAAAAATAGAAACAGCCAAATATTATTAGCCCTTAGTAATATTTGGACTCTAAAATTTATCTTATTCTCTTGGAGCACTTCAGTTGGAGCTACAGATGTGGCACATGCAATTGCTTGAAGGAACCACGTGGTTACCTATGGGTTGACTGAGCTATTGCATGAAGGACTTCAGTTAGAACTCAAATGGTTGAGTTCTGTGGAGTTAGATGAGCAGTTAATGGAGTTGTGTTCAGTTTGACTTAGTTGAACTAGTTGTATTTAGTCTAACTGGCTAATAGAATAAGTCATGAGTTGTGTGAATTAGTTATTAATTAATTCACTAATTATTAACTCATAATGCAATTGAAGAATACATCAGTTAACTCAGTGCATGGACAATTCAGTGGAGACAAGTGTTAGAGGTGAGTGAAAGGGCAAGACAGCTGTCAATTGTGACTATAGTTGTCCATGAGATTTGCACATGCATGGGTTGAGTATTGCCAATGAGGATTGCATGTTATATCCAAGGGAAATATGAATTTGGATAATTCATTCATCAGTATTCTCATGCAGGATTGCGCAGTGGAGGCAGGCAAGCAGCGGAGGTGATTTGAGCCAGTGATTGATTCAGATCTGAGCTAGTTTGTGTGTAACAGGTGGAGATAGTACTGAGTACTTGTGAGGAGTATTGTACTGTGTATTGTTACATGTTCTCAATCAATATAATATACAGATAGTTGGGGTTTTTAGCGAGATGCTTTCCCCAGGAAAATACTGTGTTGATATGTGTGATTGATGCTTCTATGTGCGCATGTTATTGTTTTCGCTTCTGTAAATTGATAATCAACGTAGAGGAGGTTATGTATTATGCATGTATTCCGCAATAGTGTATAATCAGGATAATCTCTGTGAATATGTGTCATATTATTCAAAATTTCTACAAGCTCTTCACACATTTCTTTGAACTCATTAAACAATATCTTGTTGATATGGTCGAGGAATCATGGGTTCGGGGCTTTATACATCCTCACATAAACTCCACCTACATCGCGTTGATCCCGAAGAAGACTCAGTCTCTCACCTTTTCAGATTTTTGACCTATATCTCTTTGTAATCTTGTTTACAAGATTATCTCTATAACTATTGCAAATCGGATGAGGCACACCCTCTCCATGTATATTTCCCCTCAACAGTTTGGGTTTATGCAAAATAGACAGATTCATGATGTTGTCGCGATTGCCCAAGAATGTATGCACTCGATTCACACAAAAAAATTAAATGGAGCTATCATGAAAGTGGATTTAAAAAAGCATTTGATTGTTTGGATTGGGGCTATCTCAGGTTGGTTCACCACAAAGTTGGTATACAAGCTAGGGCTGTTGAGTGGATTATGGCTTGTGTTTCAATTGTACAATATGTTATGTTTATTAATGGATACCCTACGACATTCTTCAAGGTTGGGAGGGCTCGTCGACAGGGTTTTTCTCTATCCCCACTTTTATTCATTCTTGCTATGGACAAGTTGAGTCTTCACATCAAAAATTCTATGGCCGAGGATCATTTCCTTGCTCTACACCTTGCCATGAACATCTATATCTCATACAACTTCTTCATTGATGACGTGCTCATCATGGGGATCCTCAATAAGTTTTCTTGGCTACATATTTTTCATATTTTCACTAAGTTTGGGAAATTTGCATCAGGGTTAATAATGAATCATATAAATCTACTATTGTTCATGACCAATGTGACATGGAGTCTATTGCTTACATTCGAAGGTTGTTCTGAGTGGCTTCTGAGGTATTCTCAGAAGGTATGAAATACCTCGGATTCCATATCAAACCATGCAGTTACAAAGTCAATGACTAGATGTGGCTTGTGGACAGATTCTATAAAAAAAATATCTGGTTGCGAATACAGATTCCTATCCATGGGGGGTCACATCACATTGACACAAGTGGTGATCACACAGATGGGAGTGTAACGGGCACACTTATTCCATCTGCCACTCACCATCATAAAAAAACTCAAGGGACTCATAGCCAATTTCATCTGGTCTGGTATGAAAAACAAGAACAAATTCTATCTTACCAAACTAAACCATATTACCATGCCAAAGCATCTGGGAGGCTGGAGCATATTGAATCTTAGGAGATTTGGTTGTGCATTATTACTTAAATCACTATGGTGAGGGATATTTGGTGAATGCATCTGGGGTGTGATCATTAGACACAAATACTTGAAGGACCTTTCTTTTCCTATTTAGTTTGGTAGGGGAAGCATCGGTAACAAATCGGGCTCAGTTTTATAAAAGTGTGTCATTGCTTTCTTATGCTACTTGCCTGGAAATTGGGCACTGGTTATCGCATTGTCATCGGTCTAGACAAAAGTCTGGGTATCAAAGCTGTTGACAGACAACTTGATAGTCTCATATATGGATTAAATTGTCATGGCATATTCTTCTGGCAACAGGTTATATCGGCTTGGCATGATAGATGCCCCATTTGGAAGCAGACAAGGGATTTGGGATTGGATGGATAGGCAGTGGGGGAATGGGATAAGCCTTGAACACACTTACAACTTTATGGAGTTAGCAGTGATGCAGATAGGGAGAAGATCACCTGGTGAGGTAAAATGAAGGGAGATAATGTCTTGACGACGTATACATATCTCACACTCTATCGTTAGGAGACGCAATACTTAGAGGTATATTGGTTCTTTAAATATTGGAAAACAAATATCCCTATTAAGACCACTCTTTTCCTTTCACTGGTCTGGAAAAACAAAAATCTAATGTCGGAAAACCTCCAGAAGAGAAGTTGATATGGTTTGGGGATATGTGTGCTTTGCAGGAATGCGGAGGAAAACAATCTCCACCTATTCTTAGCATGTCCTATGGCTACTTAGATTTGGCAAAACCTTGTTGGAGATATTGGCTTCCAATACGCTCAGTTTGACTGTATTTATGACTGCTTACAATGGTGGAGCCAACAAAATATCACATGGCGCAATATTCCTCCTATACTCTTTTGGGAGATTTGGAGGTGGAGGAATAACATGATCTTTAAAAATTCTAGAGAAATGTTGCACAGGTGCTGGAGCGCATTAAAGAAATACATCCCATTGGACTACAAATAGGAATGGGAACTAAAAAAACTAAACAAAACCCATCTTGTTCGAAGATAGATTATCCAGTTGGTTTCTTTGACGAAGCATCATAAAGAAGTAGATGTAGATGTGGATCCTTGATCTTTCATTCACCTGATTAGGCTTATTGGGTTCACTGAGGTGTTGGCAATGGCATAAACACTAGGGAGAAGCCATGGCATTATGGGGACTACTTTGATTCTCTAAATTTTTTAACATTCCTAAAATCCACATATACGAAGATTCCAAGATTATCATTGATTATGTTAGGGGGCATGCAAATATCTACCAACCTACTCTCCAAGGTTGGCTACAACAAATCACATATCTCTGGAATTCTCATAAAGACTCTACAATTGAACATATTGGTAGATATTTCAATCAAGCTGCGGATGGATTTTCAAAGTAAGGGCTACTGGACAAGCTGGATGGGATGCATATCGTGATCAAGATGTGTGACCTTTGCATGGATGTCAGGATGCTGCCACTAGCAGGATAAATTCCACTTCTTCCTAGATCCAATTTTGCTTCTACTAATGGAATATATTAGCCTTTTTGTTGTCTATGTCTCTAAATCAATGCAGTGTCTTACATATAATATCTTGCTTTTTACAAGGCTTGCATACTAAATCGAGGATCTATTAGACTATTCTACATTTTGAATATTATGTAAATATGTTTAGAACTATGCATATAGACATGATAACTGAAAATGATGGCATTATATGTTTTAGACCGTCGATTCAAATGGACTCGTATCAGTTCTGAACTACTGATATATGTTGTAGCATTATGATGTTTATGTACTCATTTGGAATATGAACATATCACTTTTTTCATACTGAAAAAGAAAAAAGAACAGTTAAACGGTGAATTAATTTTATAACCTAAACCTTCACACACTTAAACCATGGTATTGCAAGAAAGAAAGAAGAAGTCATCCCTTATAAATAACATGAAGAAAAGTAAGGCATGAAGGTTGTTGATATGTCTCAAAAAATTGGTAATTATTTTCACTGTGACAAAGAAATAACGTGTAGAGTACAACCGTAAAAGCCTAGATATAAAATTAATAAGAGATATAAGGAGCAAGGAATGATCAGTTCGATGGATCTATGTTTTCTCGGTAATATTCTAGTACTCATTAACACTGAACTCAATAGTGAAACAAAACAATGATAAATTATAGAATTGCATTTGTCATTAAAAAAAAACTGTATTGAGAGAGATATGTTACTATTACAGACATTAATTATCCATCAAATTCACAAAGAAAGATAGAGCTTACAAATTTCTATTCTCTCAACCCCTTCTGTTAACCATCTAGCAAATTATTGCGCTGAAATAATTCATGCCATCTAAAGCTTGAATGTGTTTCACAATCTCCCATACCGGCAATTATGTAAACCTTACTACAAATGTTCACAGTTGCATACCTAGTTTGTAGAACCTTGGACCACCATCCTTAGGTAGGGGAAGGTAAAATCCAAAATTTTATTAGAAATTAAAGTTTTGAGAGCTAACATAATCCATGAATTCAAGTGGGAGTTCGAACCTTGGATTTTATTTAGAAGTTAAAATTTTCGGTGTCCAAATTGGTTTAAAAACTTTATATGAGTTGAGACAATATGTTGGGATAAATATTATTTTTAAAATGGCTTCTTTTTTAATCTAAAAGAAATCTAGTAGCTCACTTGTCTTTCTCAACTTACTATTTGAACTTTGAATCTTTCAATTTTCACATATTTTAGATTACATCAATCTTTTCAAATTTCACTTTATTTCAATCATCAATTAAATCACCCTAAAACATTATTTTTTTAAATGTAAACACTATTTTTAAAATCTAAAATTCCAATAAAATTTTATATTAAAAATATAATATTAATTGATAAAACGGATAAATTCTTAAAGATGATATTTTTCTTTTAAAAGTTTATAAATTTGGTTTTTATAATGTGTTGTTATTTGAATTCCTAATTAAATTTAATGGTCTTAATCAATCCATACCATCATTATTAAAAGCACATGGCAACCCACCCCACCATCCCTACCGATTCCATTTTTTTAGGGCTAAAAATGAATAACTTGCCAATAAACATTAAATGAGTAAGGTTGTATCTACCTACCTTTAAAAAATTAGTAAGCCAATACCCAACTATAAGATATACTGCCCAGCTCATTTAATACCCGTTGATAAGTCACATATTTGTTGCACTTCTGAACCCAACCATAAAGGCATGACTTCCACTGAAAAACGAATACACTGCATATTATTTACCCATTGATAAGCCACATATTTGTTGCCCGTCTGAACCCAACCATAAAGGTGTGACTTCCGCTGAAACACGAATACACTACCTATTATTTTCTCCAACACATAGAGCTGGCAACCGGAAATGACAAATTCATAATATATATATACACACTTGGTGTTGAAGCTTGACAAGACATGCCAAAGGTTGATCCATACAACTGAAGATCAATATGATTGAATAGGAAGATAGAGATAGCCAATGATTATTCAAATAGCAACCATTTACTTATGAAACTACAGTATGACAATGCAGACAAACATTTGTTTTTACATGATTGTTGAAGGATTGTTCAAACACTACTACACCAAGGGCACTTTTGAGACATTTTTTTGAGACAATGAATCTTTTGTCTCAAAAAATCATTTTTTATTTTAGTTATTTTACATTAAAAATTAATATTAATTGAATTGTCTTAAATATAAACTTTAAGACAAAAAGAGTTTGCTTTAAGACAAAAAGAGTTTGAGACAAAAATACTTTAAGACAAAACTTTATATTTAAGAGAAAAATAGTTTAAGACAAAAAATTTTTAAGACAAAATAAGTTTGAGACAAAAATATTTTAAGACAAAACTTTCTATTTAAGACAAAATTAATTTAAGACAAATGTTTTGAGACAAAACTTTATATTTAAGACAAAAGTAGTTTGAGACAAAATCATTTTAAGACGAAACTTTATATTTAAGACAAAAACAGTTTAAGACAACATTATTTTAAGACAAAAACAATTTAAGACAATTATTTTAAGACAAAACTTTATAGTCAACTTTTATCACTCTTCACATCAGTTCCACTAATCCCACGCTTAGCCAAATTTCAAAGTTTCCCTAGCAACCTAGCCTCATCCAACTTTCTTGAACTGCTCACTTCACATCTCTAACCTTCAAGATTTTCCTTTGCCTAATGGAACTATGCAATGCACAGAAATCCCAACCTCCCTTAGCATTCAAAACTACATAGTAGTTTCCTCCAATGTCCTTCCCTAAGCTAGAACCCACTATCTCCAAAAGCTATGAAATTTTGTCCCTTGACCTCCCAGTTTTCCTTACATCCTGAAATTGCGTAGATGTGTCCTCCTAAGTCCTCATCCCACAATAATCATTGCCCGCTGAAACTATGAAATTATGTCTCTCAGGGTCCACGAAGAAGGATGACATGTTAGATGACTCTCAAGGAGCTCAGGAGAAAGATGAAAATACCAAGGAACCCAAGGTATGATAGAATATCGTGACCACATGAAGAATCTATCTGATGCATAACCCTTTAGAGGGTAGGTATGGAAAAAAAAGCACATATTTTGAAATACACCTCTTAGTGTAGCTTAAAGGAATTCTTATCATTGTCGTATCATTATGTCTTCAATGACATTCATGGTTGCAAGAACTGAAAGTCATTCCATGTGGTTTCTCTACATGTATTGCTCCCTTTAACTTGTTTATTACATAGCTTAGAAGATGAAGAGTATTACCACTTGTTTATTTAAGCTAGGGAGGTTGTGACCAACATGATCTTATGACTAACCAGGCATAATTCAAGGCAGCCTTAGTGGGATGGAAGATGTTTCATGATATGTAAATAGTCAGTACACTCATTTTCATTAAGCCTTTCTTTGTATCTTGCATGTACCCTCACTGCTTGTCAGATTTGGCTACCTACTGATAGTAGTCTCTTAGCTCTTTCCTGACAAACTAGGGGAAGGAATTTCCTTCAACCTCATTTATTCAAGGCTCTTCATAGCAAGTATAAAGCTAAAAGAAGGAGATGTGGAATTTCACTATCAAAATCTTGAAAACCCTTTGCATGTTCGAATCTATCCAAGCGATTAAGTTGCCGCTCAACAACATTGTCAGTCTTGGAAAACTCAAGAAAGATCACATCACTAGATATTATAAACTTCTTATTCACTTAATCATAGAGATGGTATGCTTTGGAGGTTTTAGTACCCAGAGAAAATACATTTGTGACTCCTTGCACTGAGTTTATTTCTCTGTTCCTTAGGTATGAAGGCATAACAAGAGGAACCAAAAACCTTGAGATACCTCACTGAAGGAATGTGGCCATACCACATTTCATAGGGAGTCTTGTTTCTAATAGGACGATATGGATGCCTATTCTTTATATACACAACACATAGAACCACATCAGCCCAAAACCTTATGAACTTAACATGTGAACTATGCCAAGTTCATAGTGAATGTAATACATTCCATTGAACTACGTGTTGAAAAATGCAGCAAGAAATTCTCAATATGATTTTTCCTTGATTAAATTGAGAAAATTTCAATTTCCATGTCAACAGACAACTTGGATGATGTTAAATTGTGTGACATGGCTTGTTTCACCCAGTTTACTCAGTAAATTTGAGTTGGAGGAGTTAGAGTTCAATTATGCATATGTGATTGCTAATTTGTAGCAATAAAGGTCAATTATCTCAGGTTGTTGTCAGTTAAAATAATTTCAACTTTTGGAGGAACTAGTGGAAGGTCATTTAAGTAGTGGGACTTTAGTCAAACTCAGTGATCATCAAGTTAACTGATCAATCAACCCAAAATAGTTGGTGCATGCAGAGAAGTCGAGTTCCCTAATATTGGTGGATATTCCAAGGCAATTTTAATTTCTTGTAGCTCACACACTTGTAAGAACTTACTATAACCATAGTGGAGGAGGTAGCTTGAGTAGGATCTTCTTGTGAAATTGGAGAGGGAATGATTTTTGGTAGCATTAATAGCCTACCAACAATTTGTTTTACACCACACTTCAAATTATTTTCTAGGGTTTTTGAGGGTGGATAATTTTTTCTTATGCTTTTTGGTCATGCACGTCCTCACTAACTATCTTGGAAGGTCTGTAATAGTTCCTTGCATGCATGTCCTCACTAAATATGTTTTGGGAGGTCTATACTAGTTCCTTGCAAATTTATGTTTGTCAAGGGTTAACTACTTATGATCTTAGGTGCTCACAATTGTCTGACTATGGCACTCTCCAAATCATCCTTCTTGAAAGGATCCAACAAAACGACTTGAGAGGAAAATGAGAATGGCACACTCTTATTGGAACAAGCCTAGAACTAGTGGAATTGGTTGGTCCCAATGGTTTTAGAGTTGTACTAGTCTAGTTTAGTGGTTCAAATTGTCTAAGGTTGGTCTTGTATTAAACTGACCTTAAAACACCAAAGTGACTAGTTCTCTACTAAATTGATCAATTTCGAAGAATGTAGTGAAAAATAACTAATGACCACCAAATATTATTTTTTTAATAAAAAACACTTAAAAGGAAAAAAAACATCTTAACCCTAGGGCCCTACAAAACCTACCCTAGTAATTAATCGTAATATTTAATTTTTAAAGTTAAAGTAAAAGTTGAGATTCTCCTTATCTTTCCTTTTTGAAAAGGAAAGATAAGGATAATGTCAAATTTTAATTAAATCTTTAATATTAACATTAATTGTTTCAGGTTGTTTCAGGGCGGTTCCAACTTCATTCAATTTGGAGAAAGTCAAATTTTAGATCCCTTTCAAAATTTAGGAGGGTTAAACAGTTTTCAAGAATACAAGATTGGTAGGATTGCAAGGTGTCCATTAGATTCTATGATGTATGATGGTATGGAATTGACATTGAATCAATAGCACTAGACCAATGTACCTTGATGTTGGTTGCATTGATTGTTGAACTCCTTTGTCATGACATGTGTGTCTCCGTGGCTTGAGTGAAGGTGTACATTTTCACTAGGGTCATGACAATGGGGGTTCAAAAATCAAAGACACTAGTACCATATGACAAGATTGTAAATTCTAAATTCTAGACTCTCAACTATGTCGTTATAGTTACTCATTAGTACTATGCTTATTTTTTGATTGTAGAGTTCATTTAAAGAACCTTTGTTGATGTATTATGGTTCAAAGGTGTATGTAGTTGGTGTTGTTTTGGTTATATGCACTCCTAATTAATATAAAAATGATAAACATTATATATTTGTGTGTAAATTATTTGGATTCACATGGATGCACTACTACATGGAGGGGAATTTTAAGACAAAATAAATTTTTTGGCTTAAAATTTTCAATATGACGCACTAGTAAAAAAGGTAAAGGATTAGGGGTTCATCTTTACGCTATTGATGGTTTCTTCGGGAAGTAGAGTGATGGAGGTTGGCAACAACTAATGATATTTAGGGCAATGGAAGCCGAAAACGGAGGTGTGTGTCGTGAGAGGAGTGATGGAGGCACTTTTGAAGAACGTTAATAGATGGTAACATAGTTGGAGTACTTTTTGGGGTCTCCATCGATTGTGTTTTAATATGTGTTTTTTTATTGTTTTATTTATTTTGAACGCTACTTATATTAGTTGGTTGTTGTTATTAGCACATTGTTGTGCTAGATTGGCAACATGGATTAGATTCACCTAAAGGATTGTTAAACAATGCAGCAAGAAATTCTCAATTTGATTTTGCCTTGACTAAATTGAGAAAATTTGAATTTCCACATTAGTAGACAACTTGGATCCAATTAGTTGCAAATCTACACTATAATTTATACATCGTATCATAGCAGGATTCACATTAGCAGGAATTTTGAATTTGTTTCTCAGGAGGTTCGAATTTGCAGTTCAGTGTAGCAAGATCTCTTAAGAACTGAAAATATGACCTTCAATGGGCTAAGGCTAGAGTATGCCTTGGAAGGCAACTCTAATTTCATTGACTGGAAGGATCACATGGAGGAGGTATTCGATGAAAATGGATTGCTAGAATACATCAAGAGAGATGTTACAAAACCAATAAAATCTTATGCCCAAAACCTTGCACAGTGGAAGAAAGTTGTAGCCAAGGTGTGGACAATAATATTGGAGGGAGTATGAGACCACATTGTCAGCAATCTCCATGGGAAAGAAAATCCTTATGGAATGTGGTGGGCACTCACAAATCTATTCTAGAATGGTACTGACCACAAAAAGTTGGTGCTCAAGGATAAACTTTGAAATATAAAGATGTAGAAGAATGGCTTTATCCTGCAATATCTGAGGAGGTTCACACAAGTTTGTGATGAGCTTGCAGGAGTTGGTGTCACTCTTTCAAAGGATGACTTGGTAAGAATATCCCTTCTAGGCCTTCCCAATATTTTGCATAACTATCAAGATTAAGTGAACGGGAGGGAGAAACTACCGAATTGGGAACACTTATGGTATGATTTGGTACAAGAGAAAAAAAGGCAGAATACCAGAGATGGGACCTCATCCAAGGGCAAGGATGAAGAAAACTTTGCATTGGTTGAAAAGGGAAAGAAGGGAAAAGGGGAATAAATCTCAAACCAAACCAAAATCCAACCAAGGGAGAAAGAAGAAATATTTGTCAAAAATAAAAATGCTTCCATTGTCATGAATATGGGCATTATGCCATGAAGTGCCCACAGAAAAAGGAAATCAAGAAGACCTTAGGAGGAGCAGTGGGTGAAGCCTTGGATTTATAGTTTGACCTTGACTTTACCCTTATCGCATGCATGTCTAAAATAGTGATGGGGAGCGTGTGGTACTAGGACTTAGGTGCATTGTTCCACATGACAGGGTGTAGAGACATTTTCAGTGACTTGGAGGAGAAATATCTCAAGATGCACATCAAGCTAGGGGATGACGGAAGGTACAACATGACCAATATTGGTATAGTGACCTTTTCAGAGGGAGTCAGGCTCCCCTCTCAGGCTTAAGGATGTCATGTTTGTTCTAGGCCTAAAGAAAAATCTCATCTCTATTGCAGTTTTGGAAGACCGTGGTTATGACGTGATCTTCAACAAAGGAAAAACATTCCTAATACACATAGCCATGAGACAAGTGAAGAAGATCGAGGTTTGTGTGAAGAATCTATATAAGTTAGATGTGGAAGATTGTGTTGCATTAAAAACTAAGGAAGAGAAAGTGCAAGGCCATGATGTAGGTGAGCTTTAGCACATAAGCCTTGGCCATTTGCATCATGCCACCTCGAATATTATACAACAAATATCCACTAGCCTCCCTAAAGGAGCACTTGAGCAGCAGAATGTATGTAAAGGATGTACCATGGGGAAGTACATAAAATCCTCATTTCATGATCAGGGCAACAAAGCGCATGCATTCCAAGAAAGGATCCACTTTGATATCTATGGACCTTTCTTGATAGCCTCCACTGCCTGACAAAAATATTTTTTCCTTTTTATTGATGACTTCTCACATAAGTGTTGGATCTCTTCATGAGGAAGAAAGATCAGACATTCTCCAAGTTCGTAGAATTCAAGGCATTGGTTGAGAAGAAACCAGCAAGAAGGTGAAGGCTCTCAGGAGCAATAATGGAGGTGAGTATGTATTGAATGAATTTAAAAATTTATGTGCGAAAGAAGGTATTCGACGAGAGTTGACAACATCCCCCAACCCACATCAGAATGGAGTGGTTGAAAGAAATATCCATATCATTTTGGAGCAACGAGGGTGATGTTGCATAACCAAGGCCTACCTTTGCATTTGTGGGTTGAGGCATGCAATACAACAGTGTGTTTGTAGAACTGAAGTTCTCATCAAATTCTTGGCATGATTACACCGGAGGAGGCTTTCTAAGGAAGAAATTTGGATGTGTCACACTTCAAGATTTTTGGAGCCTCTATTTACTGCCATGCCTCCAAAGACTCAAGGAATAAGATTTAGTTGACCGCATAATTCGAGGTATTTGTGGGTTACAAAGAAACTCCCCACAACTAACATGTGTACTTCCATCACTCATAATGATAGTTGTGTGAACGGATGAAAATTTTGATGAGGAGAAATCTATGTGGTGCTCTCTCGAGAGGGAGATTTAGATGCCACTAAAAGATGAGATTTTTGCTCAAAAAGAGGAACCTCGGGAAGTTGTAGAGCAACCACAAATTGTGGAGCAGAGAGTGGAGACATTCACTAAAGCAAAATCTCCAGAGAAGGAAGAAAAATAACCAAGGAAGTTGATAGACTTGTGGAGGATGTGAGGGAGAATGTGGGATATCCTTCAAATTTGCATAAGCAAAGGAGGTCACCTGAGAGGCACACTGGCTACATGGCTCTTATGACTGAGCTTATAGAGATTGAGCAATCCTATTTTGAGGAAGAAATAGAGCAACCTGTATGGGTTGATGAAATGTTGGAGGAATATGAATCCATTGCAGAGAACCGTGTTCGGGAAAATGTCCCAAGAACAACATATAAATCAATAGTGGGTTTGAGATGGATCTTCAAGGTGAAGCAGGAAACAAATGGAAGCATAGGGAAGTATAAGGCTAGATTTGTGGCCAAGGGGTACTCTCAAGTTGAGGGAATTGACTATATCTTACAAGGAGGACCTTGCAAGGGAATTTGAAATGAAGGACACGGGTCTCATGCACTACTTTATCAAGTTGGAAGTATGACAAGCTGATGGGGAATTATTTGTTTCTCAAGGCAAGTATGAAAATGAGATACTGCAGAGATTCTACATGGAGAGTTGTAAACCCATGGAAACACCTCTAACGAACAACTAGAGGAAGGAGGATGCCACTTCAGGTGAAGTGGATGCTACCATTTATTGATAGCTAGTGGGTCCACTCATGTATCTTGTGAACACATGACTAGATATGTGATGTGCAGTCAATGAGCTAAGCCAAGCTATGGTTAGGCCAACCAAAATATTTTGGAAGGGAACTAAGCATGTTTTACAGTACCTCACAGGCACTACCTAGTTTGGATTATGGTACAGATGAGCAAAGGGAGTGAAGTTGTGTGGCTTCACAGATGCAGATTGGACATGAAGCCCATTAGAACAAAAGAGTACATCAAGTGTAATTTTTTTAGTGCTGGGTCCGTAGTTGTTTCTTGGTATGACAGGAAGCAAAGATCCATGGTGCTCAGCTACACAGAAGCATAATACATGGCTGAAAGTCAAGAAACATGTGAGGCGATATGGATGAGAAAGATACTTGTTGGACTATTTGATCAGATGATGGATCCAATTGCGATAATCAGAGTTGCATCAATCTCTCTGAGAATCCTATATTTCACTGTCGATCCAAGAATATAGATATCCAATATCACCATTTACGATACTGTGTCTAGAGGCAGATGATGTTGCTACACTCCATTCTAATAAAAGAGTAACATGTTGACATTTTGACAAAAGATTTGTCAAGAGGGAAGTTGAAATTTCATAGGTGTAGGATAAGGGTGCTTGATAATCCCTTTCTTGCAGAGAGGGAGTCTTGAAAGGTGTAGCAAGAAATTCTCAACTTGATTTTTCCTTGATTAAATTGAGAAAATTTTAATTTCCATCAACAGACAGCTTGGATGCGGTTAACTTGTGTGACATGGCTTGTGTCACCTGGTTTACTCAGTAAATTCGAGTTGGAGGAGTTAGAGTTCAGTTAAGCATGTATGATTTCTAATTTGTAGCAATCAAAGTTAGATATCTCAAGTTGTTTTCAGTTAAACTAGTTCCAACTGCTTGAGGAACTAGTGGAAGGCCAATTGTGCAGTGGGACTTCAATCAAACTCGGTGATCATCCAGTTAACTAATCAATCAACTTAAAATATCTAATGCATCGAGAATTCTAGTTCCCCAGCTGTGGTGGATATTCCAAGGCAGTGTATCATCAACTGTAGACTAGCCTTGAGTGTACATGTGTTGCATGCAGTTAGATGATCAACCTTTGGAATTTCGCAATCCATTTTGTAAAAAATTCTAAATAATAGGGGCTTAATTTCTCAAGGAATTGCACAAGGAAATATGGGCTCAATCAGAGGTTGAAATTTACTAAGTCTAGGTTAGAGCTTCTCAGTGAGCAGAGAGACAAGTCATTCACTTGTAGGTTGTGCTCAGTTGAGCAAATAAATTGCAATACATTTCTATTGATCATATTAATTCAAGCATACATTGGGGTTTTTAATATATTGTTTTCCCTAGGAAAATTTTTGTGTGCATGTGTGTGATTTCTTATTGCATGTATGAAATTTTTGTTCTAAATTGTGAGTTACGTTCCAGAGAGCATTAGAGTAGGTTTTTGTCCTATGATTTTGATTAAAACTTCATGAGTAGTTGCAACTCTACACCATAATTTCTACAAGGATGGTGGAGGGAAATTATCTATGAAAACTTTTGCGAGAAGAAGATGTTGAGGATAAAATATTGGATTTTGGAAGAATTAGTCACAAAATTCACAAGGGCAATAATTTCGGTTGCAGGTGTGGAGGTAGATGGATTAAATGTAATTTTGGCTACAAGTGTGTAGGTAGACAAGTCATATTTACTCCTTTGATTTTTGTCGATGATGTGTTACTATTTGGTAGATTGACCTCTTTTGATCGGTCTCTAGACTCCTTATGAATAATATTAAATCTCATATGATTTCTTCTTACTCAGATGGTGATTTGATATTGGAGATTTATCATATTTTTGGTATTATATCCACTGCACTGGATACATATTTTAAATATCTTAGATTTATACTCCAACCTAATTGTTATGGAATTAAGGATTGGAGCTGACTTATAAAGAAAATCCAATGTATACTTTTATCATGGGTACACAGGTGGCTCTCCCTAGGAGGCAAGTTGACTCTAGTTCGAGCAGTCCTTCAAAGCATATGTGTATATTGGATTCATATTTTTGTTATGCCTAAGAATATCAGTAAATGTATCTTTCTAGATTCATCTTGGCATGGGACAATTTTTGTCGTAAAGGATAGAGTGGGCCTGGTTGTTGTTTACTCTGTATGGAGGTGATGGATGACCATACTCATCTATTTCTTTGATTCTCTTTAGTAAAATCAATTTGGAATGGTGTATTTAATATGTTGCATTTACAGGCATATTAGAACTACTCTTTTGCGGTTTATTGTGTTAAGGACTGGATTATTGAATATAAAACATTTGGACAACTTCCAATATACATTTGGGTTTCGACCCAAAGAATGCATTACTGCCCCAATCTCCTTTGTTGTGATACATCCACCTCCATCCTTGTAAAAAAATCTAAAAGCCTCCCTGAACTTAGATATAACCTCCATCCCATATTCCTTTAGTAGATAAAACCCTTCTCTCATTTTCTGACCATGCCAATCTACCCTCCATCCCATATTCTCTCACGAGCCCTGTGTAAACCACCATTTCGTTCAAGGATGGGGTTTTTTATGCCTACTCTAACCATATTTGTTAGATAGCTTCCCCCTTTTCTTGCTTATGGTTTCTTGAGTTGGCATCCTCTAAATATTCCCTACTCTCCTTAAATTATTTGGAAGGTAGTCTTTGGTTGCTAACCCCATTTTACCGGAGATCCTTGACATGTCCCTTGAAATTTTGATTTGGCCCCATGATCTATTTTATGCCAGTGAGTCGAAAGCTTTTCCAAATATTCATTCATGACCAAGCACTATACCACTTGTTTTAAGAATCTTGTGGTTACTATCACCACAATAAATGTATATTGTATTTTAGAGGAGATAAGAATTGTATATTTCCCTTTGGGACACTCAAAAAATATTTTGATGCACCCTATTTCTCTAACACTCTAGTCTACTTTATGACCTTAATTCTCGTTCCATGTTCATCCATGTGGATGCACTTTATGATGTTATAGGACAACCTAATCTCCTTGTCAACTCCCTCTCATCTTCCTTGCCATGTTTTCTAGGACTTGTGTATCCAACAAGAAATTTGGGAGATGAATGACAACAAGGTAGAAAATCAAGGGGTTTTCAAGTCATTTATTTAGGGTTCCCACTAGAAAAGTCTAGAAATCTTTGGTTACAGGCCGGAGACAAAAATACAAGCTACTTCCATAAGCAAGCTGAAGCAGGCAAGCACTTCAAAACAGTAAATGAAATTCACTGTCAAAACACTGTGGTTAAATATTCTGAAGGCATAAAGCGAGCAGCCCACTCCTTCTTCAAAGATCTCCTTCCCTCCCTTAGCATTCAAAACTACAAAGTGATTTCCTCCAATCTCCTTCCCTCAGCCGGAACCCACTGTCTCAAGAAATTGTGTAGTTTTGTCCCTTAACTACCTAGTCTACCTTGCATCCTGAAACTGTGTAGATGTGTCCTCCTAGGGCCTCATCCCATAGCAATGGCTTGCATCCTAAAACTATGTAAATGTGTCCCCCTAGGGCCTCATCCCGCAACAGTCATTGCTCACTGAAACTACACAATTATGTCTCTCAGGGGCCATGAAGAATGATGACATCATAGATGACTCTCAAGGAGCTAAGGAGAAAAATAAGAAGACCGAGAAACCGAAGGTATGAGAGAATATCAGTACCGCATGAAGAATCCATATGATGCATAACCCTTTGGAGGCTAGGTATGGAAAACAAAGCACATCTTTTGAAATACACCTATTAGTGTAGCTTAAAATGTTTCTTATCATTGTCGAATCATTCTGTCTTCAATGAAATGCATGGTTGAAAGAACTAAAAGTCATTCCATGTGTTTCCTCTTCATGTCTTTCTCCCTTTCACTTGTTTATTACATAACTTAGAAGATGAAGAGTATTACCATTTGTTTATTTAAGCTATGGAGGTTGTGACCAACATGATCTTATGACTAACCAGGCATGATGCAAGGAATCCTAAGTGGGATGAAATATGTTTGATGATATGTATATAGTCAGTACACTCCTTTGCATTAATCCTTGCTTTGTATCTTACATGTACCCTCACTACTTGTCAGATTTGGCTACCTGCTGCCAACAGTCTCTTAGCTCTTTCCTGACAAAGTAGGGGAAGGAATTTCCTTCAACCTGATTTATTCAAGGCTCTTCATAGAAAGTATAGAGCTAAGAGAAGGAGATGTAGAATCTCACTATAAAACTCTTGAAAATACTTTGCATGTTAAAATCTATTTAAATGATTACGCTGCCACTCAACAACATTGTCAATCTTGGAAGACTCAAGAAAGATCACATCTCTAGATATTATAAACTTCTTATTCACTTTATCATAGAGATGGTATTCTTTGGAGGTATGAGTATCCAAAGAAGATACATTTGTGACTCCTTGCACTAAGTTTTTTTATCCGTTCCTTAGGTATCAAGGCATAACAGGAGGAACCAAAAAACCTGAGATGCCTCACTGAAGGAATGTGGCCATACCATATTTCATAGGGAGCCTTGTTTCTGATAGCATGAGATGGACACCTATTCTTGGAGATCAGCCCTTGAATCAGATGGCAGAACTGGAAAATATCAGAGCTTGGCTTCAAGCCAGCAATCTGGAAACGCTTTGGGACATCTCCAATTGGACAAATGATGCAGAAAGTCTATGGGGTGGTTTGAATTTGGGGGAGGTCCCTCATTTGCTGGATGGTGAAGCCAATTATTGTTGGATTTTCTCCAAGGAAAATCTCCCTTAAAGGCCTCTTTTAAGGACAAAAGAGGGTGGGGTTCTCTTTCAGGCTCTTACTCAACAACAGAATGTTACAAAAGTATGATGGTTGTCCCTAGCATCCCCCCAGAGCCAACTCAATGGAAATTTATTTGGTCTTTTCCTGTTCTCCCCAAAATTGACTTCTTTTGCTGGACTCTGGCGCATAAAAGTATCCTCACTAGAGATAACCTGAGGAAGCGTGGAATGGAAGGTCCCTCCAGGTGCCCTCTTTGTGCATTGGATGAAGAAATGGCTAACCACCTGTTCTTATTGTGCCCCTTTGCTCAAGAAGTTTGGAAGGGTGTCCTGATGTTAGGACCTGACAAAATAGAGCTTCTAGGAAATATTCAGGACCTGCTAAGAAACTGGGCCAAGTTATCCCCGTTCTGTCTCTCCAAAAAAAGATCCCTTCTCAGGTGAAGTTAGCCCCCATCCTAAAAAAAACAGACTACTGTTGCCCAAGTTCCACAAAATCTCCTTCTATCATGTTCTGAGGAAGTTAAACTCACAGGCGGACTTGGTAGCCAACCTAGGCTCTCTCAGGAGTAGGAGATCTCTGTTAGTAAATGATGTTAAATCGGATTGCAGAATTCCTTAATTTTGGAGTTGTCTGGGCCTCTGCTCCTTTGAGAATTTCGTTGATTCAGATTCTCCAAACATCGGGACTGAACTATTTTGAGCTGGTTGCTGTTAGGAAACGTGGACTCATCCACAAGGGAGATTTCAAAATGCAACCATGGCATTTTCAATCTCTGTTTTTTGTTGGAACTCACTGCTGTGTCTGGGTAGGTGCTAGGGAGTTCACGAGGGCCTCTTCAAGGCCAACTTTCCGCTCTTGGAATTCTTGAACAATATATAACACTTTGACAGACATTTCAAAAATAAAACGTAGTGATTCTTGGGATGATCCGACACTCCGGCGCATTGGATATCCTCTCTACAAGCTAGGAAGCAAAGCTACGTCATGGAAAGCAAAAGCAGCAGAATTTCAAGGCACCATTCTGAAACCAATTCAAGTTATTTTTCAAGCCTCTATCTACATTCATAGTGTAACTCATTCAGCAGACTATTCAAAAGAAAAATCTTCTTTCCCCGTCGAATGTAAAAAGGAAATATAGGGTTTCAGTGTTAAAGTCCTCGGCAGCTAATTTGCTGAATTTTAAATAAAAACTAACCGTTTATGTCAAAAAAAAAATGGAGAGCAGAGCGCTTAGGGTTTTGATGTTACTCTACAACTGGCATACCTTCACAGACTGCGTTGTTCTACCATTAACCTTCAGCCATAAGGCAGCTACAACACATTAAGGAATAACTATCACACAATGGAACCCCCTCAGGGGGAGGACATGATGCCTCCCCATGCTGATACGGAAAACGGCATGCGATAGACTGAAAATTTCAGGATGGACCATCCAGAAGATACAGCAATAGAGAATGAAAATACGCCAATGAATAACAACACAAATGAAGAACCACAAGTGACGTCAAACAACTGTAAGCCGGTAGCAGTTGAAAGACGCAAAATTGAGCTCCCAAGTCAGCGCATCAACACTCAGATCCAGTTTATGAGGGATCATGCTTTGATAGGAAAGTTCATAGGCCTTTGGCCAACGGAGAAAGCTTTGCACGGCTGGATCATAGCCAAATGGAAGCCAAAAGGGCACATAACACTGTAGTTAGGGCCTAAGGGCTTCTTTACTGCCATTTTCAATTGCCTGGAGGACCAAAACAGGGTATTGGAAGGAGGACCATATTCCTTCAATGCAACAAGGCTATACCTAAGAGGATGGATCGAGCGCTTTAACCTGAACAAAGAAGATCTGAGCTGGGCCCCGGTGTGGTTGTACCTTTATTCTCTCCCTCTGAAGTATTGGGATGAAGATTCTTTGCGAGACATTGGGAATGGTTTAGGAAAATTCATCAAAGTGGCAAAGGAGACAAAGCTGAAGTAATACACCTCCTATGTGCAAATCTGTGTATACATGCACCTTAGCAAAGCTCTCTCGGACGCGGTAAGCCTCTACCATGATGATTATGAATGGTTACAAACAGTAGATTACGAGCATGTACCATTCTGCTATCGAAAATGCCACGCCCTGGGCCGTTTATTCTGAGACTGTCCCTCCAATATGAAATCCATGACCACCCCTTCAATGGACAAATCTGACTCGGATGGGTTCACAAAAGTTCTCAATCACAAAAAGACCCATAAAAATCCGTCTACCTCAGTCAAAAAACCTGTCACTAGCAGCTCCTTACCTTCAACAAGCAACAACTTTGAAATCCTGCTCTAGCCGGAGGTTCATATTTTAGATAATCAGAAACAACCTGAAGCCATTCTTAAGACTTTTGCCCATTCTGCTCCATCAAGCTCAAAGAAAGCCCTCACTTCTAAGCAACCTGTGGACACCAAAACGTCCTCTCCCAGTAACATGTAGAAAAGGACTGCTTAAGGTATGGAGGTAGATAGCACTCAGATGCAACTCACGATTGTAGATGATACATAGGCAGAGCAGGAAATAGTACAACACATGGAAGAGGAACCAGAGAGCTTCGACATCAAAGATCTATATATACTGGGACTTGAACAGGCTTGTAAGAAAAAGGAATATGACAAAATTCTTGAGCGACAGCTAGAGAACTTAGAAGTAATTCTCTCAAGAGCACAGAAGAAAATATCATTAGGTGTCCAAACTGGTAGTCAGTGGGATGGAAGAAATATCTTCAAAGACAACAAGAAACGAGGACAGAAAACTGATCTTCAGATAACCATCCGCATAGGGGAGATGCTGGTGGAATTTGGAAGATAATCCAAGCTCACCAAATACTATAATCCCCTTCCCAATCGTGAATCATGAAGCTCATCTCATGGAACATCAGAGGGCTCAACAGCACGGGGAAGGGACGATTAATAAAGAACATTCTACAACATGACAAATTCCGACCTATTGCACTATGCAATGTATTGTATAAAATTGTCTCCAAAGTGATCGCCACACGTCTCAAGCCCCTGCTTCCTCTTCTTATATCACCAGAGAAATTAGGTTACGTGGAAGGAAGGCAGATCACCGATGGCATAATTCTCACTCATGAAATCATTCACTCCCTAAAGGAAACCAAAAAGGCAGGTATGCTCCTAATATATTCAAAAAATACTGCTAGCCTTTTTCTTTAACCCCCCTTGGGTAAGATGGATTATGAGTCTCATCACTTCTACCTTTTTCTCAATTCTTGTCAACAGGACCCCCTCCACCCCCTTCCACCTATCCAGAGGTATCTGACAAGGGGACCCTCTCTCACCCTTTCTATTTGTTATTATGGCTGAAGGTCTTGGACGTTACATCAAATATGCCCTTCAAACCCAGAAATTACGTGGCCTTTCTTTCCAGAATACCCCCGCTTTCACCCACCAGCAATTTGTGGATGAAAATATGTTATTTGGTCATCCTTCAGTCCAGGAATCCCCTAAGCTGAAATCAATTTTATCTAACTTTTCGGATGCCTTTGGCACCTGCATTAACAAATAAAAATCTCAAGTCTTCTTCTTTCACACACCTCCCATCACTCAAGCCTCCATAGCCAAAATTCTGGGCTTCTCGATTGCATCTCTTCCCTCCAAATACCTGTGAGCTCCAATGACAGCCTCTTCCTTAAAGCACTCATACTAGAAAATTCTCCTAGAAAAATTGGAAGCCTGTATCTCTTCATGGACCTTCAGAGCTCTCAATATGGCGAGTCACCTAGTTCTAATCAAGGCAGTGCTACAATCTATGCCACTCTACCTCTTCATGGTCCTGGAAACACCTAAATGGGTTCTTAAAGCAATAAGAAATCTTCAACAGGATTTTTTATGGGGGAATATGAAACAAAAAAGAAAATGGGCTCTGGTAAAGTGGGAAATAGTTTGTCACCCAAAATCCTCTAGAGGCACTGGCTTACGGGATCCTCATCATAGCAACGAGGTCATGGGAGCGCGCATCTAGTGGAGATGGCTCTCCAACCCATATACTCCTTAGGCAATCCTCTGGACAGCTAAGTATGCTCATAATAGACCAGTGGATGATTTAGTTCAGCTCAAAGAAGTTGGCACAGGCTCTCTAATTTGGAATGCTGCCAAAAAACATAAAGATCTAATCCAACAACACAGTTTTTGGGAAATCAGGAATGGAGATAATGCGAGGTTTTGGGAGGACTCCTGGTAGCAAAGACCAAAATTGAAGGACCTACTCACGCCCCACCAGCTTCAGGATTGGGTAGAGCAACTGACGATCAAAGTAAATCAACTTTGGGAGGAAGTTCACAACCAAGGTTATAAGCAATGGTTATTCTTGAACCTCATTCTTGGGCAAGCCACACAATCCATCAAAGATAGCCTAGATACGGAACTCTCAAACAAGAAAATTCACCAATCAGATAAGAAATACATCATCATATGGGGTTATGAAACGAGAGGTGCCTTCACTTTCCGGGAAGCATATCATATAATACTAAGGGACCATATTGTCAAGGATATCCTCTGGCACAAATTTTGGGAACCACCAATTTGGCCAAAATCTCCACCTTTCTCTGGTTGTTGTGCCAAAATAGAATCCTTACTTGGGATAATCTAAGAAAATGGAGTTTTCACGAACCTTCCATCTGCCCAAATTGTAAATAGGCAGAAGAAATTAAGGAACATCTCCTAAACTCATGTCTGTTAGCAACTTGACTTTGGGAGAAGGTTAGCTTCAGATGTCAAAGAGATGGACGAAATAAGGAGAATTCAATTAGCACTATTCATTCTTGGGCACCTCACCCTTATAAAAGAAAAATCTTAAACGCCTTATGGAAGCTAATACTAGGTTTCCTCATGTGGAAAATCTGGAAAGAGAGAAATAGTCGCATCATCAAAGACCATTCCTCTCCCATAGAAGTTCTATGGATCAATATATGTCAAAACATACGAGAAACCTTGATGCTCCAAACGTGGCTTGATGATGATTTCCCATCCACACCACAGGAACAAAATATATAGCTGAACTGGAACCTTCAGTGGAACCATGAGCAGGTACACCTAAGGAAAATCCCTCCCTCTGGAGATACACCTGACAAATGGACTCCACCCCCACCACACATGGTACTGCTCAACTTTGATGGAGCGTCAAAGGGAAGTCTAGGTAAAGCAGGATTTGGGGGAATATTTAGAAATCACAAGGACAATGTTCTCCAAACATTCATGGGGTCAATAGGTTGGGATACAAACAACTCATTCGAATTAGAAGGAATTTAGCAAGGACTTCTCCTGGCTCAGAACAATATATTCTTCCCACTCATAATTGAAGGGGACTCTTAGATCTTAATTAACATGATCAACCAGATCTTATAGGGAACTCTAGCACATAAAGTGGGTAGCAGCACTTAAGCAATAGGATATATGTAAAGG
Source organism: Pinus taeda (assembly GCA_000404065.3). NCBI lineage: Eukaryota > Viridiplantae > Streptophyta > Pinopsida > Pinales > Pinaceae > Pinus > Pinus taeda. The sequence goes on from APFE031025924.1 coordinate 235,544, forward strand.
AGCACTTAAGCAATAGGATATATGCAAAGGATTTACATTACAAAAGTACATAAAATCCACATTCCATGATCAGGACAACAAAGCACATGCAGTCCTAGAAAGGATCCACTATGATGTTTATGAACCTTTCTCGACAATCTACACTGTTAGACACAAATATTTTGTCATTTTTATTGATGACTTCTCACGTAAGTATTGGATATTTTTCATGTGGAATAAAGATGAGACATTATCCAAGTTCGTAGAACTCAAGGCACTGGTTGAAAAAGAAGCTACCAAGAAGGTGAAGTCTCAGTTGTAGTGGCCACAACACCCTCGAAAATTTTGGCCTACACTTAAATTTTGGAGCCTAATATGGATATTGTGATCAATCATTCCTTAGTCACTTATTTGTAAGTTGATCATGATCTCAATCTCCCCTTTTCAATCTTAAGAGTCATTCATGCTTTTATTTTTACATAGAATCTGTCATCTTTGGGCATGTGAGTTATCGCTTGTTATGCAAAGGGAGGTTTGTTTTGATTCAAGCGGAAATATTTATGAGAATGGGTTTTCCTCACCACATAGACATGTTTCAAACTCATTTCACACAATCTATCAACATCCCAAAGTCTATCATCAGAGCCACACTTGTCGTAAGATGCCACAAACGTTGTTTCATTAAGCGAAGTATGTGTTATATGTTCTAGATGGTTTATGTTGTATCGCTAAGTTTTCAAGTGTGTGATCGTAGTCAAGTTTTATCATTGTTCACATCAGTTCCACTTCTCCCACACTTAGCCAAATTTCGGAGTATCCTTATCAACCCAGCCTCAACCAACTTTCCTGAACTACGCACTTCACATACGTAACCCTCAAGATTTTCCCTTGCCTATTGGAATTGTGCAAGGCACACAAATCCCAACCTCCCTTAGCATTCAAAACTGTGGAGTGGTTTCCTCCAATGTCCTTCCCTCAGCCCGAACCCAATGTCTCCAGAAACTGTGCAGTTTTTTCCCTTGACTACCCAGTCTACCTTGCATCCTGAAATTGCATATATGTGTCCTCCCACGACCTCATCCAATAGTAGTGCCTTTCATCCAGCTAAAAATTTGTAAATGTTTCCTCCCAGGACCTCATTCCGCAACGGTCACTTCTCGCTCAAAATACACAATTATGTCTCTCAGGGGCCACGAAGAAAGATGACATGATAGATGACTCTCAAGGAGCTGAGGATAAAAATAAGCAGACCAAGGAACCCAAGGTATGATAGAATATCGAGACCACATGAAGACTCCATCTGATGCATAACCCTTTGGAGGCTAGGTATGGAAAACAAAGCACATATTTTGAAATACACCTCTTATTGTAGCTTAAAAGTTTGCTTATTGTTGTTGTATCATTTTGTCTTCAATGAAATGCATGGTTGCAAGAACTGAAAGTCATTCCATTGTTTCTTGTACGTGTCTTGCTCCCTTTCACTTGTTTATTACATAGCTTAGAAGATGAAGATAAATACCACTTGTTTATTTAAGCTATAGAGGTTGTGACCAACATGATCTTACGACTAACTAGGCACGATGCAAGGCATCCTATGTGGGATGAAATATGTTTAATGATATGTATATAGTTAGTACACTCCTTTGCATTAATCCTTGCTTTGTATCTAGCATGTACCCTCACTACTTATCAAATTTGGCTACCTGCTGCAAGTAGTCTCTTAGCTCTTTCCTGACAAAGCAAGGGTAGGAATTTCCTTCAACCTAATTTCTTCAAGTCTCTTCATAGAAAGTATAGAGCTAAGAGAAGGAGATGTGGAATATCACTATCAAACTCTTGAAAATACTTTTCATGTTTGAACCTATTCAAACAATTAAGTTGCCACTCAACAGCATTGTCAATATTGGAAGACTCAAGAAAGATCACATCTCTAGATATTATAAAATTCTTATTCACTTCGTTAAAGATATACATATAGTAAAGGACAACAAAAGTCACACACACACACACACACACACACACATATATATAAACTTTGTGCAAAGTAAAAAAACATATAATTTAATAATCCTCACATGTCAAAAAGCCTTCTTTCCTTTGCAACTTGCCAAATCTCTTAAATTTGTTCCCATTTCACCTCTGTCGTGTTAGGACCTATTAATGATATATGTATCAATGCATCAAGTGTGTTAATTGATACTCTTATTATCCTTATATCTTTGATCATATTTTTCTTAGAGAACCCTCATTCACATGCGACAGTGCTCATTGGTATGACAAGCATTGCTTGCCATAATTTTAGCATATTTGGATACCTAAAGTGCCAATCTTTGTTTGAGAAAATACTTTCCATGCATCTTCCATTAAGAATCTTTCTCTATTCAAATAAACCACGTCAATAAATTGATATAATTCTCTTTTACAAGTTGTAATATCAAACATTAGTACATTTTCACCTTCATTACATGTTTTATGTTGCAAATGTGAAAAAAGTATTTCAAGCCAATGCTTTACACTATTTTCTCTGACATAAATATCTGACGGGTAATGACAAGGACTAAACAAACTTGTTGGATTAAAAAGATGAAGATCTGGAAATCTTGAATTGAAACTCTCAATCAATGCTTGGACATAATTTCTTGTAAGTTGTATGCAACTTTGAAGGGAGCCCTCAATAAAAGCTACCATTGGTTGTGACAATTGTTCATCATGGATTGAAATATACAAAAAATCATGTCTATGGGTATTCCCCTCTTTGTCAACATTTTCAAGGAAACCATCTTTGGAGTCTTTAAAAAATTTAGTAAGATGTAAAACACCTTCTACAAAAGAATTTAGTATACAAAAATATCTTTTAAGAGTATTTAGTGCATGGTTAATAGGTATTCCAAGAAATGTGACATCCACATTATCTTCTTGAAATTTTTCGTTTAGATTATTTAACTCCTTCAAAACATCAGCAAGCATTTTTAAACAAAATTGAATTAAAAAAATCCTTGCCTTATGATACAATGAATTCTTTCTTTCTCTCTTCTACACGCTCAAAATAGAGAGCCATAGAATCCCATGGATTTGAAGAACCTGCAAGGATTCTAATTCCATTATCTCTAATAAGGAAATGAGCTTATTATTTCTCTTTGCTAAATTTCCAACCCATGAGTATACCTTGTTTGTTATTGTCTCAACATACAAATACACAGGTATCTTTTTCAAAGCATATGATGCTACAAGTGCTTCAATATGTGAAATGAAATGAGTGCCAATCAAATTTGATAAATCATTCTTTAGCAGTGTGACAAATCCATTTTCACATCCAACCATAGATGAAGCACCATCCGTCGAAACCGCTATTAGTTTCTCATTTTCCAACTACCTTGTTTCCTTTAAATTAATGATGGTATCATATATAGTCTTTCCTTTTCCACTAGGAACAATAATCATTTTCATAAATTGTGTGACTGGAGGGCCCAAACCTTTTAAATCTAGATATGTAGAATACACAACAAGGTGTTGTTCCAAACCATTGTCTATACTTTCATCTAACATTATAGAGAAAAAGGGATTTTCTAACACTTTTCTAGTTTGCACCTCTTCAAGATAATTTGATATAGAGTGAATGAATTTAGTAGCTTCTTTTCTATTTATGTGGGAAGAATACTCCACTCGAGAAGGCATATTAGGCGTCTGTAGATGCATTTGAATATGACAAAGATCTTCATAAGTAAAAATTGAAATATCTTTTTTTGCAATAAAATATGCTAACTAAATGGTAGTTCTGACCATTTCCTTATTAGCCTCACTTATAGCCACTATGTGTTCTTTAATGGGATTTTCAAACCTTTCATGTCATACAAATTTCTCTGAGTTGATGTTTGATGAATAATGGATTTTGCATGAGTTCTCACAACATCATATTGAATCGTATTAAATCCATCTCCAATACCCCATGGACCTTGAGCCTTGTATTTCTCACAAATTTTACACTTCATATGAGTCTTGTGATATTCAACATTGATACTATACACCCAAGGATGTTTATCATCCACTCTTCTCGGAATTCACGTTTTGAGAAGGCCTTCCTCCTCGAACTACTAGATCCACCATCGTGTTCTTCCTTTTTATTGCCAAGAATTTTTATATCAACAAAATACTCTTCATTCATATCTTCATTAGCATCATCATTCAAATGAGGTATATATGGAATATCTTTAACATTATAAGTCTTTGATGTTTTAAAATATACATAAAAAAAATAGTTGATTGACCCTTCCTTTTTGGAGGAATTTCTATTTAAATAATTTACCTACATGCAAAACAATTACAATAAATCACAATAATCAAATAAAGAGTGAAGGATTGATAGTCATTACATAAGAAAAGATGTAAAGATAATAAGGTGTAATTACTAAAGAATAGCACATTACACCTTGAAGTGTATATGAATGTGGAATGAATTTTTTTATATATTTGTAATAGTAGAATTTTATTAGTCACTCAAATTACATTTTGGTAATTTATGATGATAAAATCCCTTCAATAAATACGATATTTATTATGGTTCATTATATTTCTTTGTTTATATGAATGCTCCTTAAAAAATTACTAGACACTACCTATAGTACAATGATTACTTACTATAAAATAGATACACTACCTATAGTACAACAAGTAGATCAATAATAAGTCAATTCAAAAAAGCAACTTCAAACCTTATTTTTATGGAACTTTAACCTATGTAAAATAAAATAACATTTTAAAATTCTTATGGAATTTAATATTCTCAAACCTATAAGAAATCAAATTAAGTTAAATATATGTTTGTTATTAATAAATTTAACATAAAAGATTTAAACTAAAATATATTATGTATTAAGAGCCCTGGGTTATGCATGGTTCGACTACCAAGGAGCGTCCAGTTGGTACCCTGGTTGTCGTATGCCTAGGGTTATGCATGGTTCGACTGCCAAGGAGCCTCCAGTTGGAATCATTCGGTGGGAATATGCATCAGTTCTATGGTTGTAGATGCCTCTTCCAAATCCAACAGTCGTGGCGTTAGATCCTGGTACATTGTGTGTGTTGAGGTACTGATCTCCTAGGGTTGTCGAGCTGGGAGTGTTAGTTCGTCGAGTCCTCAAATGGTTCACTTTTGTCTTTCTCTGTTATGGTTCTCTACCCAATACTTTACCTCACCACAGTTTGCCTTTGATCAAGTTGCCCACTTCTGGTTACCTTTGAAATTGGTTCTTTTTAGTGGTATAACACGATGTACGCTGAGACGCAATCTCTATTTTCAGAAAGGGTTTCCAACTCTGATAGTCTCTTCAGGTAAGCGCATATTCGTTTTAGGTGTTAAAGTTAAATAGTTTCTGAGTTTTATAGCTTTTCTCTTGTTTTGTCATCACATACTCATCTTGTTTTCTACTTGAATGTGCAACCCTGGTTGGCTATGGTGTGGGTCCTCGGAGTCATGCCGAATTGCGGTTGGGTCTACCAGTTTCTTGGCGCCCACTACCAGGTATGTGTTTTTTTGTCGAACTAGGCTAGGGATATTAGTTAACATCCTTCATCCGTGAACTGGACGGAATACTATCCCTGTAATGTATTTTTAAAAGGTTTCTCTGGCCTAAGGCTGAGGGTTTTGTTATAATAACTCAGAGGGACTGGGCCGAACTCAGAGGAATAATTCTTCATTTTCAGACTTTTGGTTTTGGTTATGAAATTGCAGTCTTGTTGCCAAGAATGCACTTGTGTTAAGTTATTGATCTATTAAAGCCACGAGACTAGGGTTTCTGTGATGGGCATTAAGGGCACGAGACCCAACGGTAGCAGAGTACATGCTCATTTATTCATGGGTGGCGGGAGATAGATATTAAGACCCTCATTCTTATGAAATGTGGGAGACATGGGCGGGATATAGCAGGCTAGGCCATCATAAAATGGAAACAAGACCGCTGAAACCACCGGAACTTTTTTGGTGTAGAGGCTGAAAATCTTTTTGGCGCTAAATTGTTTTAGTTTATATATGCTGGGGCTTTCACTGTTATTTTGCAAAGGAACTCAAAGTTGAGCTAGAAGTTTCAAGGAAGACAGCAAAGGGTTTATTTTCACAGGTATTTTCCTTTCAATTTGATGTATTTCCCTTGCAAAGATGTTGGCCTTAAGAAGTATTATCTACCACGAATTTCAAGAATTTTTAGCTGCACTATCTCTAACTTCAAATAAAAAGCAGGATCTATGATAATATGATTTCTTCATATTGAAGAAATGTTTTGCAAAAGTTGTCTTTCCTACGCCACCTAACCCCACTATCCCCAATATCTGAGATTTCCCCCTTTGTTGTTGCTACAACAGGACTGTCTCTTCAAAATCTTGAAGCTTAAAATTCAAGCTTGTTGGATAGTCGGCCACAGGCAACTCTCGCTTTTTCACTATTTCTGACAGACATTTAACCCTTTCGTCCTGAATTTAAGTGTAAATTTAGGGCAATAATGTTTATTAGGGCATAATGTTGTTTCTCTTTGTAAATTTATTAAATAACCTGGTGTTGTATGGAATCTCATTACATATACCGTAGTTTTGAGCACTCATTGTTAGGCTGGACATGGAAGCCTGGTTTGATATGCTGAAAACCATCTACGAGGTTGAGATGACACTGAGTACATTGACTTTTAATCATCTAATGATGGCCCATTTTACGCTCAATAGGTATAAAGAGATCATGAGGAGGTCATGAAACGTTTCAGGGAGATGTTAGAGAAATGTCACGAGGCTGATCCTCCTACATATGCTACTATAGACCTTCAAGGTAGCAGCCCCCAGAATCTCGCGTGTCCTCTCGAAAGGTTTCGATGGAGTTGGTTGTTTTTGGATGTGTTTTGTTCATCTTACCTTATTGTTGAGTCGACAAGTTCTTTCTCGTGTTTCCAGCAGTACTTAATTTATTTCCATGGAAGAAACTTATAATTTGCTACAGTTGAATCGTGGATTACGAGACAAATTTGTGATAATCCAATTTACTATCTCAATCTAAATTTTCGGGGGCTTTTCTACATTATTATTGGCCCCTCGAAGGGTATTGAGGTTTCATTTTGTTTATCAATGGGAACCTTGTATTCTGGGGACCTTTATACTTACATAACTACTCACTCTTAATTTGTTGTGGGTTTTTCTGTAGTTTTCTCATAAACCCATTTTAAAATTTTAGGTTGCACCAATTTTGTGGCCTCTCGGTATTCCATGAGTTCAACACAAAATGGGCAGAATTGAAGTTGGTAGTACATGGAAGGTCTAGTCCCATCTTTATTGTCATCTCTCAGGATGGTTATGTATAGATGGAAAAAATGGTTTATGAAGTTTTCTGGACAATGGAAAGGAGGAGAGCTTCAAAGATGCAACAATCTGCACGCAGTGGTTTATGAGAAAAGAATTGTTTTAAATGATGCCATATTTCCCTCTTTCAAACCTCTTCCCACACTTCTCATGCAAGATATGCTTGTAAGTTCCTTTATATGTTCAAACTAAACAACATAGCATTTTATATTTAAGTATTGTAACCATGATTTGGGTTTTCAATTTAATGTCATCAGCCCCTCTCTAGGCACTTGGGTTTTCTTTGAAGTACATTTCTATAAATTAACATATACATTAGCCAAATCTATTTAAATTTAGGTTGGATATTTAGAGTTACAATAATGCATACATCGACTGTTTGTGTGAACTCAAGATAGATATTCATCCCCGAGTTTCCTATGTCTAGGTGCATTCTAGATCTTGATTTACATGAGATTGTGTTAGTATCCTTATTTAATGTGCCATGAAAGAGATGATGGCTATCTCATTTCCATGAATGTTGTAGAAGGAACCTAGGCTCTTTTGGTGCAAACATCATACTGGTTACATGTATCTGAGGTTACAAATTTTCTAACATGGATCTGAAATTTCACTTGGGAATTGGAAAAATGTAAATTTATTTCAACCTGAAGATAGTGTTAATCCCCAAATACAAGGAAGGAATTGGACTGTCTTTTTTATTCTTAGGACTATTGGATTTTGTCTCTTGAAATTGATTTTTGAAACTAGTTCTGATCTCAAAACTTTTTATTAAATTCCTTGGAATATTATGGAGGATATTTATAAAAACAATTGAGTACAATCGGAGCTAAATTTATTAGTGACATTCATACTGGAAGATTACCAACACTAATTCTACTACAAGTTTCCCTATCTCATTTTTCTAACATATGGGTTCACAATATTCTCCATACTTTTACCCATGTTATCATCTAGTTTTTTCTTAAAACATTTGGCCTCAAAGTACCTATTTCTCTATCTATCACTGGGTAGTGAATTTAGGTCATTTAGTCTAGATTTGGGGGACATATATTTCAATAGTAAGGAAATATTGATTGAGTTAGGTGCTTGTCTTTTCATTGTATCTATTTTCAATGTTTAGAACTTAGTGACATCAACATTATCATTTTGGTACTAGTTGTTTTGTATGCAATAGTCTTGATAAATACTCTTTTCCATTCCTAGTAGAGTAGTGCAAAGGTTTTAGCATCTTTACACCAAATATATTTGTCAATTTTAAAAGGTATGGGGCCACATGAAAAACAGGGTTAAAATCTCATCTTTTTTCAATGTTTTGGAAAAGTTGTCTTTCCTACGCCACCTGACCCCACTATCCCCATAATCTGAGATTTCCCCCTTTGCTGTTTCTGCAACAGGACTGTCTCTTCAAAATCATGAAGCTTAAAATTCAAGCTTGTTGGATAGTCAGCCACGGGCAACTCTGGCTTTTTCACTATTTCCGACAGACATTTAACCACCTTATCTAGTAGCTCCATCTCCAGCTCCTTGCTAGTTATTCAGAAGAAAATAAATATAACAATAAGAAACAAACGTCTATGTCTATTTATCAAACATAAAAAAATATCATTGATAGTGAAGGTTGAGTTTTCACCCAATATTGCACGCCTCCAGCTCGAAACCACTAATGTCTGCAACACGAAAAAGTGAATTTCTCCAATCTTCAATAGTCTTGGAGTCAAATCGTGGCTTCTCTGCATTAGTTTGAGTCACTTGATATCCACCATTCTAGGAGATGCACTGGGATGATCTTTTGCTTGGATATGTGATCATGTGTTTGGCACTAGACTCTAATTCGTTAGCATGAAATAGGTTTGAGAGGGGTGTTATGGAAATATGATTGATTCTCCTCTGAACATCTCAAATCTGCATAAATCTGCGCATAGGTATAATACCAAGCCATGATATTTGTAGCTTGGGTCTTTGAGAAGTATGAGGCATGAAATTCACATTATTTGGTTTAATCCCACAACAACATTTACTCATGAATTGATGAAACTAGAGCTCATGGGCATTCACTGCATTGTCATTCATTTGAATTCACTTATTCCATGTGTGGTTAACTATATTGGAGGGTTAAACATAATTCTGAGTTTTTATACCCTTTCTGCCACCAGTTCTCTACATTATTTTATGTCTTTTCATTTTCCAAGCATATTTCAGGGTTCTTTATTGCATATTGGTGCTCTTCTAAGGCAACACACCATATCGCTTCATCTACCATAATAATTCTTTGGACTTCGATTAGTAGTTTCCATGCATGCTTAATATGCTTCATATGAATTGCTTTTCAAATGTTGATTTCACAGTTTAATATAAACTGGTGATAATTTATTTAAATATTTTATATACGAAATGATGCTTGTTTGTTAGGAACACTGTTTATTTTTTGAGCACCATATATGGAACCTCGTTGGTTTCAATCAATAATTGCATAGAGTCAACCAACCAGACTTTCATTTATTTTTCTAAAATATCTCACTTTAATCCAACTTCCAAATGTTGTTATACAAATGATTGAACAGACACTAAATGTGGCAACAAAATATCTTGAGGCGTTATCTAGGCAACAAATCATCCCTGAGACATTATCTAAGGCATTGGCCTATCTATAAGGCATTATCTATAGCAGCACATTAAATCTGAGGCTTCACTGTGGCAACAATATGTCTATGAAACAATTCTGAGATAGAAAGATACCTCTGAGGCACTGTTGATGACAACAGATCATCCCTGAGGTATCAATTGTGGCAGCGAACCACCTATAAGGGATTCTTTGTAGCAACGAATCACCCCTAAGGTTTTTATGTGGCAGCAAATCATCTTGAGGTATGGTCTAGGGTTTTGAGGTAAGCAAGGTCTGGTTTGGAGTTGATTGTGGCTGCAATGAGATAGTGAAGTAATGTTTATAGGCAGAAAGGAGATAGTCTACAGAGATTACTTTGCATTATGTGACAACAATTTAAGACAGTGCATTACCCTTTGTAATATAATCCAGAGAATTCCTCAATGAAATTAGTATTACATGCATAGAAGTTTAAACCAACATATTTTAGAATAATTTTATGGTTTTACACGTTGTCATATATTTCAACATTTATTTATGTAATGATCCTAACTAGTGTCCACAAACTTTTCTTAGTAGATTTCTATTACATTATTCTATACAAAATGGCAAACCATGTATTTATGTTGCTTTTGGTATTTGTATTATTTATGTTGCTGATTTAGTTAGAGTTTGGATTTTTTTTTAGAAATAACTTTAAAATGATACTTCAAAAGTTTGTTTGTGACTAATTAAATGCTTGTTGGAACACTCTGATAAGCTTGCCTCGAAGTGTTGGACAGATCTTCAATGCTCACTCAACACATATTTAGTGTTACCGATTCTATTTTCTTATCGGTTTTTTTATCAAGGTTTTCTTATTTTTATGTTATTATGTGTTTTTTTAAGAATGTACCCATGGGTGTTACCGATGCTACTATGGGGGGTTCAATTATATTCACTACTTTTATGGAAATGTTAACAAATGCAGGAGGGAAAGATGCTGCTATGATGATGCATGAGGTAAGCTTGAATATTGTCTTTTATATGTTCAATTATCTTATATTCCTTATTATATTATGCTAATTTATGTTTGTGGAATGTAGGCAATCGCTAAAGTTGTCATTCCAACCCCTATAACACCTTATAAAACATCTAAGGTAATGATAGTGGTAAAAATTGATCAATATTTTTGTGCATTTAGTTAACTTATTTCACTATATATATTTATTAATATTTGTGTTTTTACTAAGCATGCATTTTGTTGGCATGCAAGATTCTTTTATGCCCCTCAATACATCCAATGTTGGCATGCAGGGATCATTAATGCCCCCATATACATCTAATGTTATGCAAGATGTAAGATTCAACCATTTATTTATGTGAGTTTGATTATGTTATTTGTTGAGAAATCTAGGGCATATATTTAATAAAGTTTTTGCACAACAACTCCATGATTTATGAGGTGTTACGAAGAGCTACATCATGCCTTCAAATGGATCACCCCATCCATTTTTTTTCTTCTTGTACATACAATACTATTTTAACAAGTAACCCAAGAAATATGTTATTCCAAAACATGATGTCAAGTTACTTTTTTAGGGTTTTTATGTAATCAAGAGGCCTTTTTAGGGTTTCTTAAATTCAAACATTAGATCATACTCTTTTCCCTTTATGTCATTCTAGAGTTTATCCCATGCCCTAGAAATCAAATCATAGGGAACAAATACCTTAAGATTAAGGTTTCTAAATACTAGGCTATTTCTTAAAATATAAACCCATAAATTCAACCCTACTACATCTTATGATGGACCCTTTAAAAGAAAATTATTATACATACCTCATGGACACCTATCTGTACTTATTAGTATTTTGGTTGTCATGATTAGTTGCAACTTTAATATACATTTCATTGATCATTTGCCACCTTCATGACCTTCTTTTAATGAGTCTTCCAAGATATTGTCATTCTATAATGGGACTTGCTTCTTCATGTGTTCATGAAACCCATGCCTCAATCATAACAAAAACAATCTTCTTTTTCCTTTTTTTCATAAATAACATAGAATTGTGATTAGATATGTCATTATGAAGACTGGACCTAGTTACATATTTCAACATTATTCATCTGTTATTCCATCTTATTATTTATATTTGTGCCTTGCAGGATGTTTCTAGGGTGACTTCAACAAGTATACAATCTGTTGGTATAGAGGGTCATGTTATGCCATCTACACCTAGACCAGAACCCCATAACATGCCCTT
>APFE031025928.1:3739-25438 GCA_000404065.3 Pinus taeda
ATATAATCTAACCCACCACATTTTCAATTTACACTTCTATTTTTAAATAAAATCATAAGTAAATAAATGAAAACTATAAATTTCTTCAAATAAATCTTTCTTTTATATTTTTTCAACTCATACTTCCCAAATAATCAAAATAAATTAAAGATATTATAAAACTTTTCTTCTAGCATAAAACCAAAAAAAAAATTAAAATCAAAATCAATTATGTGATTCAATCACACTTTCCAAATAATCAAAATAAATTAAAGATATTATAAAGTTTTTCTTCTTACATTAAACCAAAAATTAAAAAACTTTAAAATTAAAATGAAAATCGATATATACCTTAATCATTCATACTTGCACACTCTCATATTAAATTAGCACTCGTATATATAAAAACAAAAAATAAAAAAAATAAAGTTTCCAAAATAAATGGTTTCAATAAAATATAATAAATAATTTTACACAACACTAAATTTTATATTTTCAGCAACACTAATACTTACACATTCTCGTATTAAATTAGCACTTTTATATATAAAAACAAAAAATAAAGTTTCCAAAATAAATAGTTTCAATAAAATATAATAAATAGTTTTGCACAACACTAAATTTTATATTTTCCACCACACTAATTTTTAAGAGATAAAATTGTACTAATTTCCACGGCACTAATTTTTATGAAATAAAATTTTACTTCAATCTATAATCAAAGCTTCATTTAAATTTTTTAAATATTGATAGGACTTAATGTACTTCTCTCTTCCATAAATTAACCAAAAAAACAGAACTACAATATTAACCCTAAACCAAACGCTCCGAGTGATAAATACCTTCTCATCACATTGAAGCAACATAACATTAATCCTAGCATTAGCCTTGTACTAAAGCCACATTTGGAACCTGTATCAATAAAAATAAACATTAACTAAGCCTCATTTCGTGTCATCAAATGGGGGAGCTGAATGACCTTTTCAAAACATGGCTTCAGGATTTGACGTCTCGGTAAACACCGATATGCCGGCTCAGTCAACACCGATGGGCTTCCAAGACACCTTTTTGAAAACATCGCTTTCAGGATTTGCCGCCTCAGCCAATTCCAGTATTCTCTTCATATTCTCACATTCAGATGTGAACATCTTTTGCAATGATATCAAAGTTTCAAGACCTGGCAGCTCTTCCACTGCACAACACCATGTCATATCCAGATCGTGAAGATTTGCAAGGCCACGAAGCCCACTTATTTTCTTTAATGCACCACAACCCTTCAGGACAAGTTTCATTAGTGTTGTCGGCAATGCTCCAACCTCCACAAGCTCAGCACAATCTTGGAGAGAGAGGTATCCAAGGGCAGGGCAAACACCTTCACCGAATGATATTTCGGTTATTCTCGTCTTTGACAGGTCTAAGTAACTGAGCCAAAGCATGCACTTGTCAATAGAAGAGTCCAACAATCTGCAATCTCCTCCAACGTTTTCCACACTGGCAAATGGCAGTACACCACCAATTGCGCATTCCCTCAGATTCAAATATGTAAGGTTGTCCAACTCCCTGACGCCCAGATCTCGCGGGTCCTCTATTTGTATACACCCCTCCATGTTCAGATATAGAAGCTTTGCAAGGCCACGAAGCCCCCTTAATTTCTTTAATGCACAACAACGCTGCAGGAAAAGATATGTCAGTGTTGTCGGCAATGCTCCAACCTCCACAAGCTCAGCACAATCTTCGAGATAGAGGTATTCAAGGGCTGGGCAAACACCTTCACCGAATGATATTTCGGTTATTCTCGTCTTTGAGAGGTATAAGAATTTGAGCCGAAGCATGCACTTGTCAATAGAAGAGTCCAACAATCTGCAATCTCCTCCAACGTTTTCCACACTATCAAATGGCAATACACCACCAATTGCGCATTCCTTCAGGTTCAAAACTGTAAGATTTTCTAACTCCAAGACACCCAGAGCTGGCAGGTCCTCTATTTCTATACACCCCTCCATGTATAGATATCGAAGCTTTGCAAGGCCACGAAGCCCCCTTAATTTCTTTAATGCACAACAATGCTTCAGGGAAAGAAATGTCAGTGTTGTCGGCAATGCTCCAACCTCCACAAGCTCAGCACAATCTTCGAGATAGAGGTATTCAAGGGCTGGGCAAACACCTTCACCGAATGATATTTCGGTTATTCTCGTCTTTGACAGGTTTAATTCTTCGAGCCGAAGCATGCACTTGTCAATAGAAGAGTCCAACAATCTGCAATCTCCTCCAACGTTTTCCACACTGGCAAATGGCAGTACACCACCAATTGCGCATTCCCTCAGATTCAAATATGTAAGGTTGTCGAACTCCAAGACACCCAGAGCTGGCAGGTCCTCTATTTCTATACACCCCGCGATGTCCAGAGATCGAAGCTTTGCAAGGCCACGAAGCCCCCTTAATTTCTTTAATGCACGACAACCGCTGAGATGGAGCTCTTCAAGGACCGGGCAAACACCTTCACCAAATGATATTTCAGTTATTGTGGTCTTCAACAAATGTAACTGTTTGAGTCTAGGCATGCACTTGTCAATACAAGAGTCCAACAATCTGCGACCTCCTTGAACCTTTTCCACACTGGCAAATGTCACTTCACGAATCGGAGCATCTATATACAATTCCCTCAATTTCGTTAGCTTACCGAGTGAATGCGGCAAGGTTTCCAACGAAGGGCTGCCTATATCCAGAATCTCCAAATTGCTGAGATCTCCAATGTCATTTGGCAATTCTTTTAAATTTGTGCCCCTCAAAATTAGTTCTTTCAGGAATTGCTGACGTGTGACTTGGGAAGGCAATATCTCCATTTTGCCACACCGAGAAAAGTACAACCATTCAAGCGTGCTAACATTCTCTACTGTTTGACCAGTGAGGATCAAGTTGACGCAGCCGCTCAAATCGAGATGTTTTAGTCGAATCAAGTTCATGGAGTCAGGCAGCATTTTCAACTTCTCACAAGAACACAGTTTAACCTTTTGGAGATTTGTTAAATCCCCAAAGGATTGCGGCAGCCTTTGCAAATTCTTGCACCGTGACAAATTAATATATTGGACCTGTTTCAAATTTCCAATGGAAGCCGGCAGTGTTTGCAATTCCCTGCACCCTGACAAGTCAATGCGTTGGAGCATTGCTAAATTACCAAATGAGGGCGGCAGCGCTTGCAAATGTTTGCAGCCAGACAAGTCAATATGTTGGAGGCTTGTGAAATTCCCCAAAGAGTCTGACAACGACTCCATGAGTGCGCTGAGTCTTAAGTGCTTCAACGAGCGGAGATGAAAGAACTCTTCAGGCAATTTCCCTCTAAAGTCGTGCAGTTCAATCCTTTGCAGGTACTTCAACTGCCCTATGGACTTTGGTAACTCGAAAAGGCCAATACCTATATTCAACTCCCTCAACTGAATAGGTGCCTGCATTAAACGCTGAAAATGTTAAAATGAATATCTAGAAACTATACGGCCACCTGTTAGGGCCTTACACTTTTAACTAAATTGAAAAAAAATAAAAAAAATTAACTTTACATGTACCTCATATTCAGTGTTCCACAAGGTTCCTGACACCAGGAACTTATTTCTGTGCCACCATTCCGGGAATACCAATTCCAACACTCTTAGATTCTTTATTGGAATCCACGAAGATGGGCAACTATTTATTTCAATCCACGAAGGTAGGGAGTCCCCTTTATAGTCTATCTCACAGCGAAGCCATAGAAGTTCTGGGTGTCTAATCACCTTGAATATCCTTTCCAAACAATCCGCTGGAGCTCTCAGCAGCTGCAAACCGCTCATATCAACGATACGATCATTAAACTCCGAAGGAATTTGGGTCGATTCGCCATATCCTTGTTGAATCATGGTAAGTCCGCGCACCTAAATTGTTACAGTGAAGTAGTTAGAAGACAAGATTGACATCTTTGCGAAGATCAGGAAATAGCAACCCTAAAGACACGATTCTGTAACCATAAATTTCAGAACACAACATGATGTCTAGAGCTTTGAACACCTACCGTGGATGGAGTCGGCACATTCCGAAAGAGGCTGTCAGTTGGGCGCCAAAGACGACGTGGGCATCCAGGAAGCTCCGCCAATTCTCTACCCAGGTCACGGAGATGGTCGTGCATTCTTAAACAGTTTTCTTCATCGAACGTGACAAGGCACTTGCTCTCAAGAGTCCTAAGACCCAGCGATCCATTCCAACCAGATCCATCCCATACGTTTATGGCTGTATCCCTCTTTATTCCTATGAAGAAACAGGCGATATCTAAGAACATTTCCTGTTCCTCTTTCTCAAGACTGTCATAGCTAATCCTAAGGCTATTCTGTATTTCCTTGGGAAGCACTCGGGATAGTTTGTGCAATTGATCAACCCAATACTCGCAGCTTCTAGAGTACAATAGCGCCCCAATCACTTGGAGAGACAAGGGCAATCCCTGGCACACATTTAAAAACCCTGTAACCAAATCTTTATACTCAAGAGCAGGATAGGGCCGGTGGAAGGCATAGGAGCAAAAAAGCTGTCGAGAATGTTCAAGATCAAGGCCTGTCATCTTGTAAATGGATGACTCTTCTATGCCTGCATATATTTTAAGAACGTCCAGATCGCGAGATGTAAACAAAATTAAACTACCAGAAGGAAGGACATCCTTTAAGGGTGCAAATAATGCACCCAGCTGCTCAGCATCATCCACGTCATCTAAGACTACGAGAGATTGACACCTGGAGAGACGATCTTTTAACGTTGCTATACCTTCATCAACATTATGCATTACCTGATCCCCTCCGGTCAAGCCTTTATAAAGTTCTCTCTGCAAGGATGGTAGACGGCACCTAGCTGCAGCCTCTCTAACGTCACGTAAAAAATAGGAATGCTGGTAATCTGATCTCTTTGTGTTGAAGAAAAATTTTGCCAGGGTGCTTTTCCCCACCCCACCAAGACCCACAATCCCCACAATATTGGGCCCCCCTCTGTTTTGCAGCTGCTCCACCGTTCGTTCAAAATGTCTTAGCTTTTCATCCAATCCAGTTGGATGTGTGGCCACCGGCAATGGCGGTTTTCTAACACTTTTCTGCACTTGTCGCGCTACTTCGTCCACGAGCTCGCCTTCATCACTGGTCATTAGCAAAAGAACAAGCAAAGCATAAGTATTTAAAGATTTGTTTATGAACACAGTTAATTATTTAAATATTTATTTATCAATAGAGCTAAAGTAATAAGGGGTGGCAGAAGCAGGCGGGTTATTTTTCATCTAGACAAATAAAAGGAGCTTAAATTTTCTTGGCATTGGGCCTCTCGATCATTAACCAAGCATATAGTATTTAGGGCTATGAGAAATAAAACATTCAAGTTTTTGGTGATTCAATGTTCCTGAAACCACAAGTTCGAAAAGCCAATGAGAGCTGTAATCCCTCCCCTCCGTTCTTGATAGGATTATTTTGTTATCACATCAATTTGAATATATTGAATTCTCTCATGTGTATTGAAATTTTGATTTTGAATTAGATGAGATGGCTAAGAAAGAGACAACTTTGTGTCACGGAGATATGGAAATAGAACCAAGTTTGAAGTGTTATCAACCAATTCCTTGATCATTATGAATCAAAATCCACATTATACAATCAAATGTTTTTCATATACCCTTTCTAACCAAGCCGTTTCAAGTGCAATGTTCTCTGGGGTCTGAGAATATTTATTCCCCTGGTGGCCTCCAGATTGGAAAACAAACCAAATACGAGCGATATAATTATGGCATAAAGGTGTAATTGTTGAATAAAGGTAGTGCAGGTTCGTAGCATGGATAGCAACACCTAGAGTATTCAAGTAGTACAAAGTACAAACAGGTGGATTCAGGCTCTCTCAAAGCAGATTGTGGGGATGGCTCATGAATTACTGGTCTATTCATATGTGACAGGCCTTAACACTCGAAAGGCCCCGTTGCTGCGCTCTTCCCTTGGCAATCAATACAAAATTCTATCAGGGAGGTTCACACAATCATGGCAAATATGCATTCAATGCTTTTGCAATGGCGCCCTAGGCGTGGAAGGAATTATATATTAGTTGCAATTGCTCAGATAAGGGGTCAGCATAATCCTCTGAGGAGTCTTGAATCGCTGGCAGAGCTTTGTTGGTTTAGCAATGGATCGAAGAGATGGTGAAGCCCATAATGCTTTTGAACAAGTTAGCAACGGCCACTGAAGGGATGATTATGGCCGTGTCGAGAAAGATTGAAATGGAAGAGCATTTGCTGCAAATTAAGACACAATTTTTGGAATCGAAGCTCTTTTTGCTGGAATAGAAGTTGAGAAACTAGAGATTGAATGCAAGACGGGGAACGATTGCGATCGAAATAAGGATGACAAAGCTGGAGGAGAAATTTCAAAATGAGGCTTAGTACAAGGATGTAGATACAAAGTCTACCGAGGAACCTGACAGAAAGCGGATGAAGCTGGATTGGGAGGAGCAGAAGGAAGGCCAAGCATCTGCTCGGTTTGTTGATCTTGCAAAGTGATCATCCAATGTCAGTTAGAATTTTGTTATAGTGGTACCAGGTGTCCTTCTGAGCGTCTATAGAAAGTATATATTATAGTCATTGGTAGAAAGAGTTGCAGTCATAGGCTATGATCAATTCAATGTGAATGAAAATCAATTCGAATTTTAAATTATATGGGACCTGGCCCAGACTCCAGTTTTTTGATACTATAGCTAAACTAACTGTTACTTAAAAAAACCAAAAAAAAATACAGTTAAGGTAATACAGATAAGAGTACTAACCCATTACAAGCCTCCAACTCAAAACCGCTTAGAGATGAAGCCTCAGAAAGTGCGTTTCTCCACGCCGCAAGTCTTTCTTGACTGTATCTCCCTTTCCTTTCATGAATAAGTAGAGCTTGAGCATAAATACTACCTATGTCATCCAGCTGGAAACATCTATCTATGCCCGTCCACCTGAGAATTCTCAAAGCTGGAGCACACACTCTATCTATGCCCATCCACCTTAGAATTCTTAAGACTTGAGCATACCCCCCATTGTTGTCGTTGCTCGGGTTCGTCCACCGTAGATCAGCTGGTTTAACTTTGTAGAATACCGGAATAACTGTGGCACCTGACTTCATCGACTCTAACATTTGGACGAGTTCGTCGAGACACCATCTGGATTCCGCGTATCCAGGAGAGAAAATAGCCACGTGGACTGAGGCAGTTGATATAGCTTCTTCTATTTGAGGGATTATTTTTTCTCCGCGCTGCAGTTCCGGCTGGTCAAGAAACACTCTGAATCCTTTGGAAAGAAGACGGCGGTATAGATGGCTGGCGAAAGTTTTTTTAACATCGGTGCCGCGATGATTTATAAAAATCTCGCAGCTGTAAGTGCCGTGGGGAGATGCAGAGGTGGAGGTGGAGGTGGAGGCGGAGGCGGAGGCGGAGGTCGAGGCGGAAGAGGGAGCGAGTGTGGTAGCCATTGTTAGGAATGCAGCGATACCCTGAGAAATGAGATGATAAAGATGACAAGGGTAACGTGAGCACAGCTTAACAAGTGAAATATAGTTGTATCGCTGTCGTCAATACAACCCTAGCTTAACCAGAGAAATCTCGTCAATACAACGAAACGAATGGTTGCCTCCCAGTTTGGCGTTATTAATTTTGCCCCTGCAACTCGCCTCTGTTTTCAAGCGCGCCGAAAGCTTCAACGAAATCGGTAAGTTCGTGAATGGTCAGCAGGAGCATCGACTTGATGCATATCCGGCCCCACCTTGGTCGGCCACTTCCTAAAGAGTCGTTCGAGTGTGTGACAGGTGCGTCTCATTTACAGGAAGGTCTGTAATTTAACGGATGCATCATGATTGGTGTCCACTGCCCACTGGCAACTGCCCATCGGCGATTCAGTGCGTTTCTGCGACGCGGAATCATTCAGTGGCCCCTCAGGACCGTATACGCGTTTAAATGAGCAGCCATTTAATGCATGCGTCGTCTGGCCGTGGGGTTAAACGTCCTTTTCCCTGTGTAATTATTAGTATTTGTGGGCACCGCACTTTTTTACTAAAAAGATTCTTCATTTTCAAAAAGTAAACTCCTTTTACACCGCACAGCATTAAAACTTATTTTAAAGTTTAATTTGACAATAAATCAAAATAATTTAAAATCGCTCAATTAATTATTTGCACTTTTTCAAAGCGTTCAAACCGTTTTGGAATTGTCATTTAAAATTAAGGGGTTAAGAAAGAAAAAACAACATGGAGATGACACTGATCGATGTGAAGAATTTTGCTTTTTCTTGCTTTGAAAAAGATAAAAGATTTATTTAGAATTAAATAGTAAGGAGATGACACTTATTGATGCGAAGAATTTTACTTTTTCCTGTTTTAAAAGAGATAAAGGATATATTTAGCATTAAACAGTGAGGAAATGACAATGAGAAATTCGCTTTTATTGCTCTAAAAAAAATAAAGGGTTTATTTAGAATTTTCGATAGTTTTTTATCATTTCAAGATGATTTTAAAAATGATAGTTTAATTGGTTTATGTTTTGATTGAGATTTAGGAGATAAGTTTGTCAAACTTATATTCTTATACTTTTTTTGTGATTTAAATTATATTTTAGATCGCATAAATAAATGTAAATTGTTGAAAATATTTTTAGTTGTATCTTGATTTTGATTATATATATATAAAACTATGTTTACTATGAAATTTGTAAAAGTTAGTTTTTATTTTAACAATATTGATTTTCTTTCTTAAATTAAATATAACAAAAATATATTTTTCATTTTTTCATTTTAAATTGTATTAGTAACATCTTTATAATAATTTGATTTTCTTTGTCTTTTTTTCTATTTTTTTCCAAGTAAATCAATTATCTATTTGTTTCATAGAATGACATCCTTGTTATTCTTCAATCACTCATGAAAAGAAAAAAAAATTATAAATAAATAAAACAGTATAAGAGAGAAGGAGAACTAGGGTTATTTTAAAGTGTTTATTACTAAGCTAGTACCACCACTACCCTAATAGTATTGTATGTGTGTTTGAAAATTTGTTTATTAATATATACATTCATAATAATTTAATTTTATTATACTTAATGAGAAAATATAAATTAATTTGTTCTTTCAATTATTTTTCATTTCAAATTTCATTGTACCTATTTTTCTTCTTCTTCTAAATTTTCTAAATTATGGTAAATGGAGGTAAATTTATCCATCTAGATGCTTTCCTCTATTGGAAGTAATGCTTCTATGACTTCCAAGTTGTGGTGAGTTGTCATTGTGAGTCTTTAGGTGTAATTCTAGAAATAGTTATTTCCCTATATTTGTGAGTTGTCTATGAGCCATAGATCCACCTTCTTTGGATCTTATCATCTAGAAGTCAGTGATCTAATTCTTATATATGTAACTGCTTTATGTGATCAATGAATACAGTGTGTTTGGTGTTGTGTATTTAATCGCTCTTTTTGCTCTCTCTCTATTTTCTAACATCTTTTTATATATGTAAATGCTTTATGTGATCAATGAATACATGTTTGGTGTTGTGTATTTAATCACTCTCTTTGCTCTCTCTCTATTTTCTAACATCCTTTTTATATAAGCCTGTTTATTTTTGCATAGGGCTTCCATAATTTTAATTTAATTATCAATTATTATTAAGTGGATGGTAGAGATTTAACCTCCATAAAATATTCTAAAATAATAGTAGTAATATACACAAATCAAAGGTTGAGATTTATCTCCATGGTAGTTTATGTCATTTTTTCCCTTTTACTTAAATTCATTAATTAAAAAAAAAGTCATATAGAGTGTCATATAAAATGGGTGTTGTCTAAACATGATCAATTTTGAACATTTTGGCCAGAATCCAAGAAAAAAAAATCGGCCAAATCTTATTTTTTGTTGTTTAAAATGGGGTTGTGGAGAGTTTTCAACTCAAACTTATGATTCCAAGAAATTCCTACCAGATTTTAACCAAATTAAACTGAAAATTATACCAAATTAAATTGAAAATTATACCAGAAAACCTTCCAAAACATAGCATAGGTAAACTAAGACTATAAAATGAGTTATGATTTTTTGGGCATGTGATATTGATATGTCATGATATTACATATATGTTTGATGTGTATGTCTAACTTATATATTACTTCATTTTATCCAAATAATAATAATAATATAATAATTTTAAAGAGAATTATAATTTAGTTAATTTTTATGATTTTTTAAATTTTAACAACTTGAAATATCTCTTAATGCAAGCTTTTGTAATTCATCATTTATACAAAGTTTCTTCCAAATAAATCACATATAAGTTTTAAGGTCGATTCATTTCGAATTAAAAGATGGACAATCTCATCCAAGTGTGCAAATAAATAGAGTAGATGCAACTGATAAAACCTAATGTATCACCTAATGTATCTCTATTGTTAGATTTTATAATTGTTGCATATCTATTGTATTTATTTCCTCACTTGGATCAAATTATCTATCTCGATCCTAATGATGAGCCATAGTAAGCGATTCGAAAACAACTTTGTATAAAAACTCGAAATGTATGCGTGTTGGATAATATTAAGAAAGTGTTTTGGATGTTTATTAAGAATTTTATGATATCCACTCTTCAACCATGTAATTTATATTGTTGTGCTAGTATATAAGGATTTAGTAAGATTTTGATTTTGTGGTTTCATTCAGGTGTTCATTCACGATATTTCATAGTATTGGACTTTGTATTGTTTTGTGGGAAGGAAATGGAGTTCCTATGTTCTACTTGCATAGATCCATATTTCAAGCTAGGAGTTTGATCCTCCTTGATCTTGATAGTTCATAGCTAAGATGGATCATGTCAGTTATATATAATATATATTATAATAGTCACCTGACACGGGATCAGAATTTGAGATACCGAGATTTAGAGTAGATTCAGACACGTTGAGCCCCCGAAACAGGACACGAGGATTCGTTATAATATAAATATATATATATATATATATATATATTAAAAATTAGATATTTCTTACACAAATTCTCATTAATGATACAAATTCATTGATTTCAAATATAGATTTTCATCTAGATGTTAGGTTTACTCTTTACAAAGTAAGTTAGTAACATTATAGCATGCATAGTACATACAAAATTAAAATACATGTCACATAAATGAGGATTCATAAATGAAAAACAACTTACAAGATAGTAAGATAAAGACACTGACAACTGTAGTTTTCTCATTAAGTCATTAAATCAAAATGTGTTACATAGGTAGTGCAATGCCAATGATAAATAGAAATATAAAATATAAAACAACTACAGGGATACAAGCCTCAAGGAAATAGGTAGCCCATGACTCATGATTCAACAATCCTCATAGTCATCATCAGAATCAGCATCAATGTCCTCATCATCATGATCACCAGACTCACCATTGCTCTCCTCTGCATCCTCCTCCTCCCTTGCATCCATAGCACCTCTGCTGGTGTGGAGGATGACCCCTCTAAAATATCAAACCCTGGTTATCAAATAATGGTTATCCTTGGCCATAAATCATAAAAAACTTCAAAGTATAAAAAAATATTGGTTTAACCTTTAAAAAAAAACCTTTAAGGGTATCTAATAATATCTCTTCCTTACTCAAATAATTTTAAAAGAGACATTTATAAGACACTATTCTTTTTATTATTTATTTGAAGATAAACTTTTTTAATAATTTTCATTGGTACTCATGTTTTCTGTTATAATTAAAATTGCTTTTTTCAAGAGACCTTTTGAAATCTACTAACTACTTCAAAAGAAAATGTTATTGAATACATTGAAAATATGTAGATAGACTAAATGTGACTATTCAAAGAGTACCTACTATAACACAACATAACCAAACCAACCTTATCTCAAATCACACCAACAGTATCTCAACTTTGGGACATTTAAATGCACCTTCTTGAAATGGTCAAGAAAATTGATGTTTCCACATTTGTTGGCAGTTGCTTCTATGGAATGTTTGGTTTATTGAAATGGTCAAGAAAATTGATGTTTCCACATTTGTTGGCCATTTCTTCCATGGAAAATTTAGTTTAGTGAAATGGTAAAATTTTTGGTGTTACCACATTCCTTGGCCATTTCTTTCCTGCTAAATTTGGTTGATAACTTAGACTATATGATACAATCAAGAAATTTAGAGATTCAACACACAAATTAAAATATATACAATTACTCTATGGGCAATGTTTATCGAAATTGGTAAAATTGTTAAAGTAATATAAGAAAAGGTGGAACCATAAGAACCAAGATAATGAGATCCTATTCCAAAACCCTTGAAGTAGCTTAATTACTAACCCGTTCAAGAATTAATCTCCATTCTCAACATTTAAATACAACTTTATACTAAGATAATTACCTACTCTTTACAATAATAAAACTTGCATGTAATTTAAAAAAAAAAAAAATTGAGATAAATTATAAAAATAAAATTTTAATTACCCTCAAGTAAATCAATCATTCCAATATATTTGTAAGTCAATAGATAGTAATTAAATTGAAAAAAATGAAACTCTACACTTTCCCTACACCCAGTGGTCTTTTTAGGCAAGAGGTAACGGGCATACTATAGGGCATTAAATGCCAGGCTACATGCGCCCAGTTAGCTCTTTAACACGCGCGTAGTGATAGATAAATAAAAAATATGTGCACCTGTGTTAAAGAGCTAACAAGGGCGCATGTAGCCAGGGATTTAATGCCCTATAGTATGCCCATTAGCTCTTGCCATCTTTTTAAAAGATCTGCAATGTAATGGACATCATGATTCGTGCCCAACTTGCAAAAGACTACTTTTCTTTTTCTATTCATTTTTGCTACTTGACCAATTCGTGAGGGAGTTGTCTATAATGCGACTTTTTGGAGATTTCGGTGACGGAATCCGGCGGAAGAAATTGAGGTAAATCTTGATTTTTAGCAGTTAAAATGGTTTTTTAACTGCATATTTGGATTCAGCACCCTGAAAAACCCTGGGACCCTTTGATTGTGCAGAAACTAGCTATCAAACTTGAGATTCCAATAAATTGCTGCCGGATTTTCATTGGAAAAACCGGCCGGAAAGACTTCCAAAAAATCTCATTATAGACAACTACATTCTTGAGTTTTTGCTACTCCGGATCATTCAGTGGCCCTCAGCATCGTACACGCGTTTAAATGAACAGTCATTTAATACATGCGTCGTTAATCCTCCTTTTCCTTGTTTTGTGAAGGGACAAGTTGCATTCAATTATTTGTATTTGTGGGCACCGCACTACTTTACTCGTAAATTCATATTCGTATTAATAAAAAAAAGTAGAGCACTCTTAGTTGTCGAGAGCAAACTCCTTTTACACCACATTGCATTTAAACGTATTTTAAATTTAAAGATTAGAAAAGTATGATGGATGGTTTATGCATAACTAATATAGAATTTATTTAATAAAGTTTATGAATAATGTGTCTAATACATTTAATCAATTTTATGAATAATATGTTTAATAATCTTTTATATCATTAAACATTGTCACAATGTATAGTAAAGCATTTTAAAGGAGAAACTATGTTTTTATTTCTCATTAATTAAAAAAATTAATGATAGTGATGTGTAAGTTGTTTGTATTTGAAAATATGGCTCAGAACTTAGTTGTGGGTCGTTTAAATGGATATATGATCAGTAAAAATTTAAACATGTTGATTATTTTATGAAAACAATTTTTCAAGAGAATAATGATTTCTCAATTATCATTGAATTACTTCATCAGTATAAACTTATTTTAAGTACAGGTTTAACATGAGCTGAGAGGGATCAAATTTCTTCACGTGTAAATTTCTTAGAGTATAAAATACACTATGTAATTTTTTAATGTTAAAATTATATTTTTTATTTAAATACTTTTATATACAACATTAAAACATTTTTGGGAAACAAGATAAGAGGACCTTTGCATGGGTGGGCTGGAACAGGATAGCGATGCCCAAGAAATGGGGAGGCTAGGGATTAAAAGACCTGCCTTTATTTGCACAGGCTCTTGCAACAAAAATGGGGTGGACTCTGCTCACGGGACAGAGCCTCTGGACCTGCATCTCATATCACAAATATATTTGGCCTATGAATATCATGGAATGGATCTGACTTCCAAACTGGCCCAAAACTGGCATCTCATCTGTCTGGAAGGCACTTCTTCATTCATTACCTCTCATCAGGGACAATCTGGTTTGGAGAATAAATGATGGTCTCTTGGCTCGCATTGGTTTAGACCCATGGATTGGGAGTGGTGGCAGGCATCTGCTATCCAGGAACCTCATACAGCATCTACACTCCCACGAGATTAAAGTTCTAGCAAACATTGCAGATCCTCTCAATTCCACCATTTTTGCACAACGATGGAAATCCGCACATCAACTTAATTTGCCACAATGCTGGCACCAAGAATGGAACGATTACATTACAACTCTTCTTGAATCGCATATCAGGATCAAAGAAGGACCGGATGAACTCATACGGCACCATTCAGACAGCGGTATGTATACTCCTAAGTCGGGCTATCAAGCGTTGATATCACACAAAGTACCGGATTTGATTACTTTCTGGTGGAAGGCTATTTGGAAGCTCACAGTGCCATCTCGGACCAAATTATTTTTTTGGTGTATATTAAAAGACAAAGTCCCTACAGGTGAAAATCTCATGCACCGTGCCATCTACGGGCCTACCTGGTGTATATTATGTAAAAATGCAGTTGAATCGACTCCACATCTCTTTTTGAAGTGTACATCCCTGATGGATCTGTGGCAAAACATATCAATATCTATCAGTTTTACGGGCACATGGGATGGTGATGACCTAATCAGAGCATGGGAAAGCTGGTATCGCAGGCACAAAGGATCTAAATTACAGAGTCTCCCACTTATAATTTGTTGGTACCTCTGGTTGGCATGAAACCAGAGCATATTCGATGGCAAACCAGTGAGCTAGCCGCACACATCTGCACTAATCATATCGGCTTATAACGATATGCCTGAGCCTCCCCAACCTCGTACCCAAAGGCCTCACGGCCCCCCGTTCATCGACAAAAATGCCCCTTGGGCATATTTTTATGGGGCAGTCCAATAGCATGGATGTGGAGGCGGTTTCATCATTTACATCAACGAACAACACTACTATAAAGTTCAAATGGGTTTGGGGATTGGCTCAAACAATTTTGCTGAACTCGTTACTCTTCGTCATCTCATGCATTTCTCATTAGATCATAACTACATGAACATTTATATATATGGGGATTCGAAGATCATTATAGACTGGTTCAATAATATTAGTACATGCCACTCTCACACACTCAGCAATATATTGGATGAAATAAAAAATATGAAGGCTCTTTTTAATGATATCACTTGCAATCATATCTATAGGGAACATAACAACAGTGCCGACGAACTATCCAAGGCGGCCACGTCACTTCCCCGAGGAGAGTGGCTGATCCAGGAGCAGCGAGGGTCAAATGCTTACAAATATTACCATCGACCTTACATAGACCCTCACTACCACAGGGCAGATAGCCCATGAACTAAATAGCTGATATAATTTTGATAGTTATTGTATAGTTTTTGTGTATATATTTTATTTGGACAAGATGAATATGAATGGCCCTGCGTGGAAAATATGTACATATCAATAGAAAATACTTGAATGAACATCCTGCATGATGTCTCTGGCAAATACGCTGATATATTTTGATCGCTTGCTGAGCCTTCAGGCTGACAGACTATAGCATATACATTTTATGCATTTACAATATGTAATTTTTCAAAGCATAATGAAAGATTACAATACGTAAAAAAAACATTAAAACATTTTTTTTATATATGAAGTTTATATCAATATAAATTAGTTAACATAGATCTTAAAATAGTTTATTTAAATGTCTTGTTAAGTATTTTTGAAAAGTATAAGCTTTAAACATGTTACTCACACATTTTTTTGTTACTTCTAATTATTTTACAACATATTAATTTTTTTATTATAACCGACATTATTTTTCTATTTAGAGCATAATTTGTTTTTATTTAAATGGGCACGTGTCAACGATGGATGGATGGATGGACAAAACTTACACATCTCCCTCACACTGGGTTGTAGAATGAGTCTCTCGGCTCAACAATGTATGAGCAATTTCAAAAGAAGTGTGCAGCCTTTACCAAGTTTCTGTTTAATTTTTCTACATTCTAGTAGTTCGATGAAATGGAACAATAGATTGTTGGATTATAAATAATTAGGTAGTGATGATAGTTTGTGATGAAAATAAATGAATACTTGTGTTTACGATATATGTGATGTCTATGTTTCTTCCATATGGGTCTACCATGTGAATTCCATGTTACCTCGTAGTCCACATTATAGACGAGTGAGGGCTCGAAGGAAATTATCTACTTCAATTTTCATTAGTTTGGGAAAATGAATTGTTTCCTTTCTATGTATAATTGATAAATTTGAAATATAAAATGCAAACTCTTCATCATCTTTCATATAAATATTTTTCCTGATACTATCACTACTCCAAAGTTCTTGTTTTCTTATGTGGGAAATTACTATGCTACTTAGCCTATAACATATGCAAGAAAACTTGGGCAAAGTCAAGTTTAAACTTTTTTTAATATGGCATGAGATGATACATCAAGAGGGTGTGAATCCTAAAACTAAATGGAACATGCTAGAAAATGCATGAAATAACCAAAGCCATAAGAAACAAGACATGTCTATATGAAATGTGAAAGATTGAAGAGGGTATTGATCACACAAAGCAAGACTATGT
Organism: Pinus taeda; assembly: GCA_000404065.3. NCBI lineage: Eukaryota > Viridiplantae > Streptophyta > Pinopsida > Pinales > Pinaceae > Pinus > Pinus taeda. The sequence continues at coordinate 20,546 of APFE031025928.1, forward strand.
TGAAAAATGCATGAAATTTACCATTTGTGATGGACAACAAAGTAATTTTTCATGTGCACCCTTCTTCAAGGACTTGGGCCAATATATTAGGATGGATTACTAATGGATGTTCTTCCTTTCTTCTATTACCTTTGATATTTTAATTATTAAAAAATTTGTGACCTACATAAGTAAATACCCAAAATAAGTTACTTCATTACATCAAGGTTTTTTGTGCTAAAAATAAGTTCTTCACATCACTATGGAAGAGATGATCTACATCATTTTGTTACATGTATGAATTGCATCAATTAAAATTAGAATAATTTATGTGGTTCTAACAATGAAATATATGAACTACAAATATATAACACATGTTTTTAGATTCTGGATATTATCAACAATTGAAAAAATTAAGATTTATATAACCTTGCAAGATGGATAAAGTTTTATATGAGCCCCTTTGCGTGGGTGGTACCAAACATCTTTGTAGAAATGACAATGATTGCTTAGATAAATTTAATGAACAACTTTTGAATTTCATTAGTCTTTTTGGAATGAGATAAATTCAAAAATTATTTATATATCAATTTTGTCTTCCTTATATAATGAAACGATTAATTAGGTACACTAGAAATTTTTCCTCCTACGAATAAAAATGGTGTAGACACTTAGTGCCAACAATCAAGTTGCATTGATTTACAAATTTTAAGCAAGCTTCATGAACCATCAAACATGGATGTTTTTATGCTCCTATACCAATAGGTATCATATATCATGATTGACTTGGGTTAGCTCTTAAATATGTTCATATCTTTGCTTGTTGCAAATGATTTCCATATTTGTGAAAAATAAAAAAAAAAAATTAAAAAATGTAAAGAGGGTATGCCCTGAAAGAAAAATCAAAGGGCAAAAAGAATGAAAAAGTTCAGAAAAAAATGAAAGAAAATGAACCCCAACAAAAAGAAAAGACCATGAAAGTGTGCAAGTCTAAGTGCCACTACTTTTTTACTTTTGTGGAATAAGGTTGTGTGTAGCTTGTCACCCATGCCACAATCTATGAATAGTCAAAAAGCTTAAGCTTGGCTAGTTCATATTTTTCAATTTCATGTTTTATGGATAGAGAATAAAGATTTGACCAAACAGTGTAATCTTGGAAAATAAGTAGATAGGTGGAGTGAATAAAAGGAGCTCAACAGTTTAATCTGAGCCCTTGGATGTAATAAGGTTAGACTTAGATAGATATCTATATGTAAAAGAAAAGAAAGTATGATAAGGGTTTGCTAGTTTAAGTGCACCCTAATAAAGAAGTAAAAATGCTAGGGTAAGTAGGTAGGGTAAGTAGATGATTGGTTGCAGAACAAACGTCTGGTGAATGGATAAGTTAAAAGCTTAAATCTTTTTGCTTTCATCACTTAGACAAACCATGGATGACAATGAAGATATCACATCCGGAAACAAAGTCAAATTAATTAACTTCCTCATTCATTCTCCCTAAAAAGTTTTACTAATTTCCCCTAAAAGTGCTAAAGGTACCTATCAAGTTAGAGGGGCTCACAGCATTTCTCTGACTTTTGGAGGGACCGGACCCTCGGCCCAATAATTTGAAATGTCTAAAAGTACTTAAGCCCCCTTCATCAATACTTCCCCTTCATAAATTCATTCATCCCCTTTATAATGTTTTTCCTAAGTAAAATCCCTATTTTACTTAGGAAAATTAAAACATTCTCTATATAAAAACCCTCATGTTCTATTAGCCTAAGTCATGAATGTTGTATGATGAAAATGCTTTCAGAAACATTTAAATTAGCGCATTTCATATCCTACAAGGTCATATTAACTTTAACTAATATTATTATTTAACTCCCTAGAAAATAAATCACCCCTTTCCCATATTACTATTAAAAAATCCCAAAAATAAGTATCCCACCCCATTGGTTTGCAAAATAACCATAATAAAGTTTGATAAATGGGATTAAATAATCAACCCGCGATTAATTAAGAGCCAAACCCCCCGCCATCCTAATAAAGGATTAATTAATCATCCAAATTAATTAATAACTTATCATCCAATCGCACCACCCCCGATATGATTAAGTCATTTAATTATGGTCGGACCCCTCCAGTTAACTCCCTGCCACTTTCCATTGCCAACTATCATATCACACGAGCCCTTCTGTCGAACGTTAAGTGCGCGATATGCGCGGTTTTCCAAAACTCGCCGATGCAACGTGTCAAACGATCAATGGAATCGCGCGACCCTCCTCCAAAACCACTCGCCTCCAAAAAGCAGTGCGATGAAACCCGCTTACCGCCTCCCATAAACGACAAAATGTCTCGTCATTCAATTGATACCAATTGTCACTGTCATTAACCTGCCAAAATATTGACTTATACATAAAAACAAAATGATCATTGTTTTCCTTTTTTTCTGAGAAAACGACCTCTGCCTCCCATGCACGCATAGAGTACGTCCCAGTCTAGAAACTAATTTTCAACCATCAACTGCCATTAGTCGCTAAAATCCAAAACTACTCCAGTCTACTCTGCGCACCTGCAGAGCCATCACCATAGCCAATTGTCCCTTCAACCATCTGAAAACAGGTATTTACCCTACTTTCTTCCTGGAAACCATGTTGTGAACTGAACTTTCTCTAAATTGCTTTAAAAACCCAAAGTTTTCAGTACAAATTGAGTCGCTAGCTTAGTCCCAATACTTCCCAGCACTTTTGCGTCAACGATTTATTGAAAATCCCCATTTTCGTCCCTGAACACACAAGAACCAGGGATGGAAACCCCAGTTGCCCTAAACGTTGCTCCAACCACTACTCCTCACAAGGATTTGGACTACCTTCCCTTAGCTGATAAGGATTTCGAAATTAAAGACCTTACATTTGATAACTCCCCCCTGAAGCTATACCACAAATACCGAGACAATTATCTAAATAATGCCGATAAAATTGGTCTTTAGGAATCAAACCTCCCTAAATACCAATTTCGCACTGTCCATATCTTCCCAGAGATTGTCCACCAATGCAACGCAAATTATGATCCTAATCTAAGAGTTGTAATGTCCCCCAACTAGAAAATCCTTTTCACCATTACAGCTAAATCTATCAATAACATGTTGCAACTGCAGCCTGGCCAAGACCTTGTCCCCCTATCCATTATTGATTTACTTGAAAAACCCTCAAAACTATCTAGCTTAGAGATCACTAGAGTCTGTTGAACTTTCATGGAAGAGATTTACATATCAAATGATCCCCCACATTATATGACATGTGCTTTTACTAGCCTGGGTAGGGACATCGTTATCATGATTTCCTGCATTCTAGGTTTTACAACTAATGAGTATGTAGATGAACTGACATTTTCCTATATGATTATCTTCACCCCTGGTCAACCTCCTGCTACCAAATATGACTATGCTGCATTCATAGCTGGCAAGATGCACGACCAATTCATGAGGCTAGAGAATGAGAGAGTCTTCAAGTATTCTACAATCCTGTATCGCCTCTTCCTTTACTATCAAACTGACAAATTCCCATTCTTTGTGCATAAGCTTGATACCAAAGGGAACCCTAGGTCAGTCATTTTTTGGACCTCTATTTTTCATTATTCACCCTCTTCTCCCAATTCATATATAGATTTCATTGATCAATTTTTCCATCCTACAACTACCATGCTGACAGGAAGTTCTCCTCCTAGAATTAGTGAAGAAATCAAAATAATACTTCAATTGTCAAAAGAGTATAGGATAGGTGACTGGTACTTGTACCAGAATCATACTGAGATCAGAGTGTATGGGTGTGAACTACCTCCATTCAAATTGCCCAAATATGTTCCCATGATATTATTTGACTTGGAGTACTACAGGCAAATAATCAACTCTGATCAAATCCACTTCATGAAAGCAAAAAAGAAAGTCTGGCTGAGGATCAAAGGCCACTTAGGCCCATTTGTGTGCAACAACAGAAAAGTAGGGCAAGAAGTAGAAGAAATCTTAGAGAAGAATATGTGTTTAAAGAAGAGCTTTGTTTGGGCTTATGACCCTCACAGTTTCATCTGTGATAGTAGGATAAAACACAAGTTGTCACCCTACATCCATCACAAAATTCCTGAAATAGAACATTATGCCGATTTAAATGAATGGAGGGAAGGGACATTTGGTAGAACAAGATAGTGATGAGGTTGAAGTTGAAAATGTGATGAAATATTTGGAGAAGAGACTTGACCTGGACTCCTTTGTACAGGTACCTACAGAGTCTTCCCAAAGGCCATCACCAGAACATAGTGCTCCCACAGCAAATCCTTCACAGAGGAAAACTCAGGAACCAAGTGCCCCTACATCAGAAAAACCAGAAACAATAGAACAGCTAGACGAATCATAGCAACCTGAAATCTTGGAAGAATTGGCTCCACCACAGCCACTACCAGCTCAAACAAACATGGGTAATCCTCCAATGCTACAGACTCCACTAAATGAGGAAAGAAACTTGAAAAGAGAAAGGGAAGTAGCTACCCCTTCTAGCAGACCCACAGATCAACCCTTTGCTAAGAGGCAAAGGTTGAATCCTTATTCAGAGGAAGAATTAATTGGAGAGGCTACACGGAGCATAAGGAGGGAAGGAACAAATAGCTTACAGACTTTCCCAACAGGTGGGACACCCTTTAGTTCACACAGGCAGGAACTAAAAAGGAAACCCAGCACAGAAGTATCATATTTCAGGTCTTCTTCAGAGAAGATCATAGATGTAAAGGGGAAATACAAGGAGATCAAAACAAAGAATGAGAAACTAAAGGCCCAAGCCTATGCTCAATACCTAAAAATGGCCCCCACAAACCAGACCAGACTAATGTCAGCCTTTGACATTAAAGAGGGTAAAATGCAGATGATTTTCCTAAAGCCCACAG
>APFE031025933.1:12085-24569 GCA_000404065.3 Pinus taeda
CTATAATTTTCCATATTACTTCTAAAATGATTCCTTTGAACTGCCCTGCATTTTTTCACATATGTAAACACAACTGCCATGCATTCTGTTACATCTGATATCTCTCCTGGAGATTCAACTAGTTACATAGATTCATCTCGTTACCATATACAAGTGAGTTATTCTGCTACAAGTGGGTTTCAATGAAGTACAACACATACATCATAATGCCAACAATCTCCCCCTTTGGACTTCATGGCAACCACGTTGGTGTTGATTACTGCAAGCTATAGAAACTGTTAGAGATAACAACCAACACCAAAATACTCTCCCCCTTTGACATCAAGGGCAAAGGGCAGACCAAGATATTCTCCCCCTTTGATATCAAGGTAAAAGGGGTGACCAAAGTGAAGGCTTTGATATCTGAACAGTTAAATAAAAGAATTGATCATGCTCCCCCTAGGCACATGATGAATTCGTTGATCTTGTGATGCACTAAACTAACCATGCTCCCCCTAAGCACATGCAGAGTCTACTAAAATATTTTCCAAAAGAATAACATGACTCTATAACTCACTTGTGTGAGTTTGACCTTCCTATCACCAATTACTCATACATACATCAATATGCCAACCAAGTGGGGATATACCAAATTTGACCATCCACCCAACCAAGTGGGGATATACCAACTTTTATACATGACAGAAATAAAATAAATATTACATCATCCATCCCATGCAAAGTTGGGATACAATTACAGGATTTGTCCAATAGGACTCATTCAAATGTATGAGAAGTCATATCACACCCTAGACTTGTACATGACTTAAGCAACAAATGGTATAAATATCTGAAGCCATAGATGGAATCAGCAACCATAATGCCAACAATGTAGAATGTGTGTGAAGTCTAATGCTCCCCCTGAACCTATGCTACCTGTGCATTTTTAGCAAGTCATTAATCAAGGCATCTTTGTCAGTCTAATAAAAATTAATGAACAAAACATATCGTTAGATTGTAATCATCAACATCAAACAGAGCACCTATATCAAAGTCTGAGAAACCATTTTTCCTGTCAGAAAAACATATATGCTTCTTCAGCCACAAAAAACCACGTGTATACACGACTATACTTCATGAAACCTACGTATAATAACATTCCTCTCAAAAAATGGATTTAACAACATGATGATGCAACAACTACTCCCAGCTTTTGTTTGAGATATTCAAATGTTTCTCTGGGCAGTGGTTTATTGAATATATTAGCAACCTGTATATGTCCATCATTAGTTCCCAAGATATGACAATGTAATTATCATCAACATGTGACAAAGTATGTTGCATATAGATGTCAACTCATCCTCTTGACATCATCAAGATCAACTTGCTATGTTTCCTTAGTAGAAAGAGCCTTATCATAACCTTCCATGAATCAACTAAGCATATTTCATATCTCCAAGCAGTAACACAAATTCATATCATATGTATGTGAAAACACCATAGTCATCATCTATGATCATAGCACCATCATCAAGAACTGCATGATCTTTCCACAAGAACCCTCAATATATCAACCATGTATCATCACTAGGAAACATCTCACATCTTGATAAGCATCAACCACGATAATCAATATTTATGAGTATCAAACTATAATCATAATGTAAGAAGTCATCATCATTATGTGGCTAAGTAATCCATGTCTCTGAATATCCATGTCTTTAAATACCTGTCTTCATGAGACCTGCAATAACACCATTCTCTTAGCCAACCAACGATGTTTTTCAATATGCAACTTAAGCAATCATCGATGTATCCAACATAATGTGTATCCATCAACTATGTATCTAGAAAATCATGAGCTCATGGTCATTTGTCAAGATTTCTTGATACCATTGACAGCAACAATACTCAACTATGTGAGAGCCAAGAACTATAGGAATCTTGCATCATAATTTCACCATATGAACTTTATGCATCTTTGAAGGCATGATGACACCAACATAAAATAAATGAGAGGATCATTATCAAATAACAATGTTGTGTACTCAATATTTGTACTTCTCCTTGTCCTTATGAATATCACCATGTAAGCAACATATATGTACTATATGCATCATCAAAAGGTCATCCACAATCATCCATAAATTTGATCTGAATAACAACTATGTACCCCCAATTAATACAAGTATTATCTGAGATTTCATAATGGGCAACTCATAATCGTAACATAGCATGATGTATCATTTAAATACTTTAGCCACATAAGAATCATCACCATTGATAAGAATCATTAGGCACCAAAGACTTCTAAACATAATTCCAATAATTCATTATTAGAAGCATAAAATATTCTCCCCCTGAACATGTGCCACCTGTTCACTGTCGATCTGATCATTGCATATATTAGTAAGAAATATTAAGGCATCGTCATGAATCAGATATACATCAAGTCATCAACAACTTATGAGAATAAAAAAGAACTTCTAAATAACCTCCACATATTGTAGTCATCAAACATCAAGTCAGAAAAGATAATCGATAATTGTTTGAACCATATCAAATCATTGTTCTGAGTCTTTCCCACTCCTTCTTCATCAAACCAACATATATAGGACTGTGTAGCTTCTAACCTGCATATATACGCAACTTGTCTTCAAGATAACTGCATATGCGAATTAGGACACTGAAATTTCATACTTTTAGTTCCTTCTGAGTCTGTTCTCTCTGTATACTGAGCTATGCCACATCGTTCTGTCTGTAATTCCTTCTTCTTCCATACCTTGGAGTGTGATGATGTTTGTTCCTTTTGGTATGTTGGCCGAAATTTTTTCCTGCATTCTTTTCCTATATGCCCAAACTTGTTACAAGTATAACATCTTGTATGTTTCATATTCCTTCTAAAGCAGTCAATGGGTTTGTGACCAAACATATGGAAATAAAAACAATATACCTTGAAGTACCTAGAAGCTGATGATGTTTCTGTGTGACGGTTATTAGCTTGAACCATTCTACTTCTACATCTTGTTGCAACATGTCCAAAATTATGACATATAAAACATTCAACAATATTCATCAGAGGAAAGAACAGATTATCACTTCCATAGTTAGGAGTAAATTATTTTCTTTGAAGACTTTCTTTCCTTGGTTGTTGACGGGGTTGACCTCTTATCTCATTGTTGAGCATTTCAGATTTTGCACTAGATTTCTTTACTTCAATTTGTGAGCTAGATTCTCCTTTAATAGCTTCATGAAAACCAAGACCATATTTGATGGTAGGAGACCTTTGACTACTAATAATATCATCCAAAATATTAGTACTATCTTGAAATCGTAAAAATTTATCCTTTTCTTCTAATTTACCTTTTAGGATATTTATCTCAACTCGATATTTCTCTTAGCTTCAAGGCTTTCATAGTAACTGGATCGATATTTAAGTCTCTTGATTGTTGTACTATTTTCACTTACTTCATTTCTTAATGATGTCACTTCACCCTACATCTTTTTACATTGATCTTCCTTTTCCTTATACTACTTCCTTACCTTGTTTCCTTCCTCCAACTGATATTTTAATCTGGTAACTTCTTCTATGTAGTAACATTCCCTTTTATCAATTAGATCTTCTTTATCTCTAATTATATCTGTGAGCCTTTTAAATGTTGCCTCTATTTTATTTCTTTCTCTTTTACCCATAAGAGAAAATTCAGTTGTTTTGCTATCACTTTCATTATCTTCAAATGAACAAAGAAATGTATCACCAGAGGATAACAAATTCATACCTGATAATTCTTTTCTTTTGTTCATATTCATTCTGAGGTGATTCTAAATCTAAAGAGTTTCCTCCACATAATACACAATCGTCTCTCCCACTGTCATAGTTCCTTTGAGATTCCTTCTTATTTTGAGGTGCTTTCTTCTTTAGCTTCTTTCCCATTGTTTCTATGGATCTCCTTCAAGAGATTAAGCTTCTACCAAAGGACCTACTCTAATACCAATTGCTGGAAATAATACTGAGAGGGGGAGTGAATTAGTATTTACAAATAAATAACTTTTTCATTTCCATAATCAGATTTATATATGCTACTTCAGTGAAGGGAACTCGCGTGTGCATGCAACAGTTCTTAAGGAAACCAACATATATCCAGTGAATTTATGATTCAATTAAATCATCATATATTGATCTTTAATCAGTGCATAAGTACTTTATTAAACATTAAATAGTAACCATTTTCAATAATAATAGAATAAACCATCACACATAAGAAACACACATGAACACCAAGATTTAAGGTGGAAACCCAATGTGGGTGAAAACCACCTGTTGCTGTCATCTCTATCTTCTTTAATAATAAGAAACTCTATTTACAATATTGTACTGGTGCAGACTCATACCATTACACAGGCACCCCCCTACGGAAGGCTATAACCTTCTCTTGTTCCAGCTGCTACTGGAAGAGAGATACGACCCCCTAGCTCTTGTAGTAGCCAATCCATTTACTAGTACATAGGGGTTAACCTACAGAAGGCTCCAACCTTCACTCACTTTCCAGCTACTACTAGAAGGGAGCTCCAACCCCTGGCTCTTGTATTGGTCGATATGTTTACCAATATGTAGGTGCCAGCCTACAGAAGGCTACGACCTTCTCTCTTCCTCCAAGGATGACGTTTCATAAATTTTCAGACTTGATACTCCTAGTACACATTACTATGATATGAAGGCCACGTTTCATCCAATTTTCATACTAGAGCCATCAACAACATTGAAGCTCAAAATTAATCACCACTGCAATGCAACCATCAAACACATCTACATCAACCAACATTTAGTTAATTTGAAAAATAAAATCATTGACACCAAAACACTATGCTAAACCCAGAAACCCGCATCATCATTCCAAACTAGCTGTAACCTCAAAAACCATGCATCAGAGTGTATACACTACTTGATTGAACCCAAACTGTGTGTATACGCTACTTCTGTTAATCAAACCTGCGTATACCTTCAAAACTACTGCAAACATAATCTTTTGAGTCAAGTCTATACCAACCAACAATATACTGAATATCTACTATCAACTTATAGAGATTTACACAGACATCGACAAAGATCACTTCTTCTCACTTATACAATCAATCAATCAAATACCAACCTCCTTATGCATTCAGATTTACATTTGATCAATCAAATTCCCAATCAATCTCTGATATATCTGAAACCCAATCATCAATATCTATATAACTAAAACAATCAATCACTAAAAACTTTGAACCTCTGACACAACTAAATCAACCATTCATTCAAACTTACTCAAATTTAACTAAACAATTGGAATAGACAGATCACTCTAACCAGTACACATATCTAAACCCAAAACTCTGCATCAACAACCAGAACTAATTGTAACCTCAAAAGGCATGTGTCAGAATGTATATGCTTATTTAATGAAGCAAACATGCATGTATACACTACTTCCTTTTTCCCAACCTGCATATACCTCTAAAGATACTGAATCATAAAACCTCTGAACCACAAACTATACCAATTAGCGAAATTCTGAAGATATACTACCATATTACAGAGTTCTAATCAAGGATCACCCTTCTTTCTCAATCAATTAATCAACGAGACAAACACTATTTATGCATTCAGTTTTACTTTTCAGATCTAAGAAGACTTCATTGACAGACATCAGTAAAACAACAACACTGATTTGATAGATCAGCCATCCTTGAACATCAAGCTTTTCTTTTGCATATGCTACTTGGAAGAGTCAAACCAGCGTGTATACGCAACTTCACCAAAGCGAACCAGTGTATAGATTTGCAAATACTCACGTATAACTTCGTTGCAATTCCCAACTTCAGACATTCCCAAATCATCACATATAAAGGATAAAACATTTGCTAGAAATCAGATCTATCCCATCCATTATTAGATCAAATAATGATAAGTCATTGTGATCTTGATCCATCATTAGATCTCATCCATCATCAAACACTTAGGTGCATACTTAGTTCAGATCAAGTAAAGCATTAGAAACCCATAACATGCATATTTGCTTTTGATCTAACACTTCATAAGATATTCATTACTTGTGCACTTGGCCTAATGATCTTCTCCTCCTTATATAGTTTTAGGCCTTTCTCAATACATTGGACCAAAACTACTTGGGACCAATACCTTGGATGAAATACCTCGAACCAAATACCTTGGGCCATATACCTTGGACCAATACCTTGGACCAATACCTTGGACCAAAACCTTGATTTTCCATCCCATACGTGCTTTTCCTTCTCTAAAAGTGCATGTATACATATACGTGCATCTTTTTCTGTGAACTAGTGTGTATACGTTGTTTTGACTAAGTGGACCTGCGTATACTTCTTAAATTTATTTACATCAACCTTTTCCTTTACCTTATTTATTCTGATCAATTGTTCTTAGTTCCATCTTCTTGTTCTTTTGTACCAGTGCCCTGTTACCTCTGAATACACCTGTTACACTGTAATTTTCTATATTACTTCGGAAATGATTCCTTTGAACTACCCTGCATTTTGTCACATATGTAAGCACAACTGGCATGCATTTTGTTATATCTGATATCTCTCTTGTGGATTCATCTAGTTACATAGATTCATCTCGTTACCATATACAAGTGAGTTGTTCTACTACAAGTAGGTTGCCATCAAGTACAACATAGACATCATAATGCCAACATGACCTAATTTGGATAATTGACCTTGGTTTCTCATTCACCATGGAAATTTTAATGTCACATCCTTGACCAAGCCACACTTCTAAATACGTCAAATGGAGTAGGTTGTGTATGGTTCCGTTGTTATTAATAAATTGGGAATATTACATCAAGCTAGATTTATATTAAAGTTTAAATATTTATAAATGGAGCCTAGCCCTTGATTTATATGAAATATGAGCTTTAATTTCGTCATAATTTTGAATTTGATCGATAATTTCAGAAGCATAGTGGGGTAGAGCACTAAGAAAGATTAGATTAGCACCGGTGATCGAGGGTTGTTGGAATCATCAATATCAGAGTTGTAGTAACATTATAGTAGATGTGATCAATGTTATCATTATATGTTAAGAAACCTAAATTCCTTTTTAAATCATTTAAGAAGAGATCCATTTTACTTCTATCGAAATGAATGTTACTTTGACTCTCATAATTCTTTTACATGTGGCTAGTGTGCATATCAAGGTTTAGAGTGAAGGATGGAGGTTAGTGGTTAGAATTATGCCTATGATCATTTAGGAGGTCAAAATTTATAATACGTTTGATAACATGGGTATCATATATTGCATAATCCATGACAATACTACCAAACCCATGAATATAATATCTGGCCATAGGTTGGCCACTTATTTATTCCATTACAAATTATGAGGTCTTTGGAACTATAAATCTTTATTATCTTGATACCAACTATGTTATTGGTTATGTCTTCATATTTTATGCTGAATCTACTAGCTAGTTAAAGTCCTCATCTAGCCATAGGGTATTAGAGTTAGATTTATTACTTAGGAGAGTACCTTCGTTAGTAGCAGTTCTAGAATTGAAGGCCTGAAGAAAAAGGATATTACCTTCATTCCTTAAACTGTGGATATCATATTCTAAGGTAATGAAGGGGAAATTCTTATCTACAATATTTTTATTATAAGAGGTAGAGTTGATAGGTGAAAAATAATAGATTGCAAGAAAATTCCTATTTGGTGTTAGAGATAGAATTTTTGATCCACACGTATTGATTAAGGGGCTTGATCTTATGAACCCGAATGCGAGAAGAAATATTATGTTTTATATAACAATTTATACCACCAAAAAATCTACAAGATAATTTCCTATTCCAAGTTGACCAGAGAATGATTCCATCTATGTGCAGGACCCTAGTTTCATCATGCTCCCAAGTTTCAACTAATAAAATAAGATCAATATCACTCAGGATCCAACTTAAGATAGGACATTTACACCATGGAAAATCATGATAGTTCCAAAAGAGGATCCAGTGTATTCTCAATTCCTATTCATCACTTTTATTTTGGAATCTATCTCTAATAATCACTTTCCTATTTCTAATGATTTCCCATTTTCCTTCCCTTCTATCCTCCTTTACCTTTTGGACCTCTTTCCATAGCTTAGCTAGGTCATCTTGAATAAGATCCTCATTTATAAAGATTCCTAATGCTTTTAGGCTTGGAGATTATAAATTTCCTTAATGTAGATCAATCTATGTTTATGCTTGAGTATATTTCCCACCCTTTTTTCTTCTGTTACATAAGTTGTTTGAATTTGTGACTTAGTTTCCAATTTTTCTTTTACTATTTCTAATGCGTGTTCATCATTTTTCTCTCTTATACTAACAACTATATGGTTCCGAGATCTTTTTTTGGCACCCATGATCTTGTTCAATTTGTTTGTTCATTTCCTCTTTATGGGCTTGATATCTAGTTTATTCTCTGTGTTATTTAGGGCTAAATTATTAATTAGTTTTTCTTTTAATTCTTTAATCTTGTCTCTGAGTGTGCAATTTTCTTCGACCATTAACTATTTTACATGTTCAATTTCTTGAATTCTATCTTTCATTTCTTGGAGTTCTATGTCGAGTGTTATGTTTATATTTTCTAATCATTTGTAGTTGTTTTCAAGCCTTGTGGATATTTCTATCTTATGTCCCATAAGCATTGTAGAAATTTTGAGTTTATGCTCTTTAAACATTATAGATAATTCTAGTTTATGTTGTAATTCTCTTTCTTCGCTTCACTTTTCTAAGGATTCAGTGTAATCATAAAGACTCTCTATGGTAATTTTGGTTGGCCTCCCTTTGTTAGATGAAGGCTTAAAAATATGGGGATAAGTACTCTTAATTTTAACAAATAGAACCTAGCAAGAAAAATAAAAAGTAAGTAAAAAAGAACTTATACACTGGGTTATTTATGGAAAAAATTCACCCACTGAGCCAGAGTGACCATAAATGAGCTACAATGATTATATCACCAGGATATTTGCAAAAGAAAATTCACCATGTAAACCATTGCTTAATCCTGACAAAAAGGTGAACTCAATTCTAGAACATTCCAGATCGCATAAGTGAGCCCAATTTTTTTACCATAGAAGTGAGCCATAGAAAAATATGATGTGAGAAATAGCATATAAACTTCACCACTAAACTCCCTACAGATTTGATATCAAAGTTGCATCATAAAATAATTAAAAATTAATAATAATAATAGAAACTGGCCACCCTACCTATGGTCCTTTAGTGTTACAAAGGGGCGTTAAAAAAATTAATATTTTGTTAAAAAAAGAAATTGTTTTTCTAATATATTTTTTATTTTTATTTTTTCAATAATGTTGAGAGAGAGAGAGAGAGAGAAGTGGTTTTTATTTATTTTTTTTCATTATTTTAATTTTTTAAGTTGTTTATTGATGTTTTATTATTATTATATTATTATTATATTATTTTGAATATTTTTTTTCATCATTTTTTATATCTATCTATTTTTTTATTTTTATCTTTTGTAGCAAGGGCTAACGTGACTAGCAACTCGACCCCAATATTTGTCAAATTTGATATATATATATATATATAATATATTTATATATTATATATATATTATATATATATAAGATATAATATATATATATATATATATATAGAATATATATATATATATATATATAATATATATATTAAGTTTTGAATCAATCCACCCCCATTATGTGTTAATTTCATGGTTGATTTTCATGTTTTCATTATAATGGGTGAATTATGTTCCCTCTGTGTTTCAATTTTATGGTTGATTTTTAGATTTTCATTGCAATGTGTTGAGTTTTCTTAGGCTAATACGTTAAAATACCTACAATTTTAGCATTTAAACAAAAAATACTCTTGGTATAATGACTCTTTGATTTAGGTATTCATTTTAAAGGTTTTTTGTCACGATATTTGTTTTTAATTCCATGGATAAAAAATGTTGAAATTTTAAGGTTATTTGAAGTCTTGATATTTTATCTTTAATGTTATCATCAGAAACTATTGGAAATTTTATATTTTTCTGAGTCATGATATATTATTATTAAGGTCATTGCTAAAAAATGTTGGAATTTTAACCAAGAAAAACATTGAATTAGTATCTACACTTGTCGATTTCATTGTGATTTTTTGTATATATTGCACACAAATTTTAGTTTTTAATGCATTGTTTAAAAAACAAAAATGTAAGTGTTGATGCAGCATCAACACTTTTCATTTTCATGGTCTTTTTTCATGTTTATTGCAAAAAAATAGCTTTTAATGTCGTTGCAAAAAAAAATTTGGGAATTTTAACTGGAAAAAAAATTGGTTCATGCAGCATTAATTTTTTTCCTTTTCAAGGTGTTTTTCATATGTTTTGGGAAAAAAAGTGATTTTTTGAGCTAGAGCTCTAGTTTTGCAGTTAAAATTCTCGCTAATTTGGCAACTTTGTTACTCTCTCCCACCCCTTTAGAGTTATCAAGCCCTTCAAGGTGAATGGTAGGTGTTACATAGCTCTAACTCCACCTACAATCTCTCATTATGGAAATGGAGTTACAAGATTCCTCCATTTACAAAGTTATCATAATTAAATTTGGACTAAACATTACAACTAGCTCGTTCAGAGCTTTTTGACAATAAAATATTATCGAAATAAGACACCTAGACCATAAGTTATGAGCATTTAAAGTTTTTCCCAATCAAACCCTACCATATCAATAGCCATGTGACAACTACATGGTCCAAATCATTCTTGGATGCTAATGTGTCCTAGATATGCACCATGTGAAACAAGTCACATCATCAAATTTCGCACTAGCCCATAGGTCTGGCTCAAGCGTGCCTGGCGACAAATTCCCCTAATAAATATTTTTCGGAATTAAACTTTTTCCTAAATTCTCAACTTAACCAAGGTCCTAACCTTGGATCTCTACATTAACACTTTATAAACTATATATCCATGCATATCCCACATCTAATCCCACATTCCCTGACTTAATCACTCTTAGTTGGAGTCCCAAACTTCTAAACCTTTGCATTAGCTTTCATTGAGAAGCTCCTCTGAGCTCTTCCACATCCAAACATGTCGAATTATTTAAATAAGTTATTATACATATATAATATAATACACCCTAATCTAGCCAACATATAGACCTATCGACTACCTCACTTAAATATAACCCTACACCTACTTTTCTTTGCAAGGACCCCACCCTAGACTACTTTTAGGTTCAATCCGCCCAGTCATTTTATCGAACCAAATCCAACCCATCTAGGTCTCACCCAATTGTAATATACCATTTTCCTTTTATCTCGATGGTTTAGAAATATAGAACTCTAAACTGATCCAGAGTTAGTCTCCACCATGATTTTGTGCTAACATCTTTCCCCAATAGTCCATATTGTTGATCTAGCCCAAAATAATCCAAATTTGGCCTCAAATTATAGGTTATTTCTACCTTACCAAACCAAAACTCCTTTCTAGGTTTTTTTCTGAGTTCATTCAGGGACATAACCTGCCACTCAACCAAAGCGTAAAGCTGCCCAAACTATTTCAATCATGAGAAATTTGCATTCATTCATTAACACAATGATGCAAAAGTGTTAATGATGAATAAAACATATTAATGACAGCATATGCATGCCTTCTTCCCATAGGTCATTCTCAAGTTAAATCCATGGCTAATTTGGTCTATAGATGCAACTACAACAACACTACACCTATCTGCACATGCCTTGGATAATCTCTTCATTCCCTTTAACATATCCATGCTTCAATTCATACTTCGAGACATTGCTCCAAAAGTAGTAAACACTAACCAAATATACAACAAGGATCACATACAATCCTTAAGCAACAAAATTCTATATTAATTAAGCACAAATCCTCTCTAGTAGAGTTAGAATTCAATCACGGAATTTAAAAAAATTATATTATAGTCTTAACAAACATCCCATTTAATGCAAACAATCCTACAACCCAAGGAATAACATTATACAAAAGGGGCCTCTAGTCCCTCATAACCTAGAGAATAATCATGCAATACATACCATTGCAAACACATATAGCAATAAAAACTTCATAATGATAGTGTGGATACATATACAAAGTTATATAAAAATAACACTCAACATTCAAGTGTCATAAGTATACAAGTAAACACTTACCCTATTATCTTTGATCGACTGACAAGTTAGGGAGGAACTTTAACTCTCTTCCCAATCATAGGTCAACTACACTACAATCTTTCTTACAACTCACCTAACCCGAGCCAAATTTAGAGTCTAAATAGGTAATTTCTTAGTTTTTCTCAACCATTCACAAATGGTAATAGATAAATTTCATATCTTAGGTGATTCCCCAATATGCCACAGTTGTAACAACACAATGACTCTTAACCAATAAAACAATAACCACAATAGTTCAAGTAAGGAATAAAGAATCTTATTTCAGTTCTAGAGAAGGATTATA